>JAQGBJ010000464.1:0-40812 GCA_034698345.1 Sphaeridia pumilis | reverse complement strand
CATTCCGAGCCTGGCATCTCACGGATGAATTGAACTTAATGACTCGGGAAGAATTAGCAATTTCCTACAATTCTCTTTATCTTCGCTCCTCCTTTTAAGCTCCATATGTGTTTAAGAATATATAATCCTACATGCCAAAGGGATGAATGTGCAAAACGCTTTTTTGGTAGCGGAACAGTTGCTAATTATCACAATTATTATTTGTTTCAGGAGGGATGTGAGAAAGTCTACATCAGCACATCTGATGTGCAAATGCATGCGAATTATCATCGCAAGGATTCCGCAATAATTCAAGAAGGCTTCCAAAGATTCCGCGCCGCTGAAGACTGTGGCACCGACCATTGCAGCTTCCGCTTCCAAAAAACAACTCACTTCCACTGTCGAAGACCTTCCTGCTCTTACACTTTCAAAAACAAAGCTGATATGGGTAAGTCTATTTTTATTACGTCTCCTGCGCCACCTGTCGCCCTTCAGCACTCGAAGAAACAGCCGATTCTGCATCGATCACACCTTTGAAATAATTCGCCCAAACTTTTGCTCCTTTTTTGATGCCGCTCGTCCGATCATTTACTTTCATTAACCCGTGGCATTCAATAGGTCCAAATGGCTATCAGCGTCATCATCACACACAATATTACTTTTATTGTGACCATCATTTATCTCTCCCAACCTGCATACCGAGAAGAACCATTTAAATCAAATTTCAAGCCCAACGCACACATACAACCTTTGCTCTTTTGCCGCCCGGTGGCTACGGCCGGCCGGCAGACCTGCCGCCGCCGCCACCACCACCACCTTTTTCTTTTAGCAAGGGCGACATGTATATTTACGTAATTTATGTACTTGTTTTTCTGTCAAGTCAACATATGATAATGGTCTAATAAACATGTATCATCAAATGTCTAAAATCTCCTGATTTGTATCCTGCAGAAAAACACAAAACTTACCATATTAAAGACGAACAGTTGAATCGGGACGGCTTCAAGAAATTTATGAAACACGAGGCGTGTCACTACACCAACTGCCGCTTTTCCCGGGTCTGCAACCACATCCATTGTATACGGGAAGGATGCCACTACGTCCTTCATTCCAGCGGACAGCTTTACAGTCACAAGGTAATACAACTGTTTCATTTTACTAATTTGCCCGCATTTTAATGATGCTTTACACTTTACACCCATGAAGTCCTCATCACGTAATCGCGTCAACCCTTCCACTGCACTTTTGCATTCATGCACCTGTTAAGCATACGTAATTTGACCTGCCCGCATTATATTATATATGCGGACTCATTTTGCTGACGCCCAGTAAAGTATCACAGGTAACACTGTAAAGTTACGAGCTTAGCAAAGACGTCAATCACTAATTCTAGTTCAAAAAGTTCCCAGTAGAAACCTTGAGTCCACCAGCCACCTCAAGTTGCCCAGCGACTTTTTTGAGAAGACACAGGTTCAAATTTGTTTGCTGTCCCATTTAACACGTGAATTTTCAATTTAATTCTACATCGCCCGTAGCTCTACCATATTCTGCAGAAACTTTTCCCATCCATATGATCCTATCCTGTTGAATACTTTGGCATTTTCATATCGCTCCTGCAATTGTTGTCTACACACCTTGTGGCGCAGGTGTCAAACCGATTAGGAAAAGGCGATTCTTCTCTCAAAGTGGCACGGCAAAGAACAGACTTCTTTGCCGTTTAGATATTCGGGGGCATAATTTCCTATTTGCACTTTGCTGATCTCAAATGCCTCCTTTTACACCTTACTTTCTGCATAACAAAAGAAATGTTTACACCCAACGGTTTTCATGCTTGATCTTCTTTGACAATTGTGTGCAAGTAGTTTATGCGTGAATTACGTAGCTCCTCCATAACTAATTGTCCCCGTTGGCCCTCAACTTTTTTACAAGTGTTCGAGAGCGATGGACATGCCAGATTAGTTGGATGCTGCAAAAAGAAACGCTCATCGCCAATATGCCCAAATCTTTCCTCAGTTTTACCTCCGATCTTGTCCAGCGATAAGTCAATCCGCTCGCTCATCCTTTACTCCTCATTTGACCCTTGAACAAAACTGACCTGAATGGACCAACCCAAAAGCTATAAGTTAACCTGGAGGTAACAAGTGTTTAACAAAAAGAAGAAGAAGGAGCATACAAGTTGATTGGGTTTATGCCCAGGTTGGTGTTGAAACAGGTTGTTATTTCGTATGTATACAAATGGCCGCATAATAATCACCGTCCACCAACTCGCATCATTTTACCCATTAGCATTGATCAAATTAAAATTCAAAAAAACAAGTAAGCAAGAGAGAGAGAGCAAACCAGACTCAAATCTCACACCATTATCCCTTGTTCGTCCATGGCCAAACTTTTGACAGAATTATTAGCAACTGAAGCAATAAAAAACAGTTGTTAGGACCATATCGTAATTCAGCCGCCACCACCGCCGCCACATTGCCAACCACATCCCAAAACCTGGAGCCGCCAAACCGGGCGCTGCTGTTGTTGCACGTAAATTGGGAAACGGCCCCAAAAACTTATTGACATGCTGCCCAAATAATGTAACGTCAAGTTATGTGCTTCGTTTTTCCAGCTCGAATTTGTCTCGCATCGCGGCAAAAATGAGAATTATTATGTGTATAATCAGTTTACTCTTTAATGTTTTGTACAATTATTCTCTACCTTGTACAATTGCATGTTCAGTAGGCAAATGGGATCGTACATCTTTTGCCAATTTATTGCATCTTCAGCTTTCAAGCATTTCTTTCAAATCTTCAACATTTCCAAGCACCTGTTGCTCCTAAATTTTGGAGTAGAGTATATATATATTCAGTAGTTGCAAATTTTTGCGAATCCCAACTTTGTAATGTACTTAAGCGAATTGTAACGAATCTCATGATTTTGCAGAGAAAGCATGAACGACGGGACTCAGAGCTCGCTTACAGGAAATTTAAGTTGGCTCAAAGTCTCATGAGAGGCACCGTTGGACTGGACATTCTCCCAACCGCCTTCAGTGACTCCTCATCATTTTTGAACTCGTCCGTCAAGTCCGAAGAAGAAAACAGCCGCTCTCCCGCCAACCTAGAATCATCGATACTTCCGGTTCCAGACCTAGACAGCGAAGACGTGGTCAAGAAATACGTTCAACCTTGCAAATGTGACGCCAAAGACGAGGATCATTTCCACTGCAAAGTAGACGTCTGTAATAATGCAGTTTTAGGGTAAGTGTCTATGATTATATTTGTAATTTATTATCTTTTGCTGCTGGTCTCCGTTCTTTATCAATCAGGAAACATAATTCACCATATAGCTTTTACACCATGTCAACACTTGTTAATTGCTTGACATTTGAACCGCTTTGCTGGAAAGATATTTGTGGTAGAATTTGATATCTTGGTCTTCCTTCAGGCCGAACTCTTTTAGAACCTATGGTTATGTGATATATATTTTAACGAGGCGCAACCGCAAAGTGTTGATGGTTTTCGTCAGCAAAATTTTGGTATCTCGGCGAGCACATCAACTCGAAATTGTTTATCAACCAATTTTACACCAAGTAAAGTTGTGTTGGTAATAGAGATAAGTAAAAGGGTGGTTTGGTTTCCTTTTAACAAAATTCATTGATAGGCATCCTGATGCTGTCAGAAGAGTCTGAATGTGAATTTTTTCTTTGGTGTACATGTGTATATGTTCAGCGTAATTACTCATGTTTTGATACAAGTCTTATCAGCAGACCGTACTTGTTTATCGTTTCCAGCAAAGCATTAAGGGTAACAAATGTGTGTAAAAATGTACTTTACAGCTCTCTTAATTTATATTGTGTAGAAATGCTGAAATCGCGGCGGAGCATAGTCGCAACCATGAAGCTGAAGATCGCATTTCATCCCTCGCATTCTTTACTGTTGACCCTGCAAGTTTTGATGCTCAAGATTCAACCATTCCCTGCATCTCAGCCACCTGCCAATTCCAGACTCGGGAAAAACATTATCACTGTTTATGGGTATGAAATTTATTACAGTCCGTGGAAAATTGCTCTTGTAGCCAATTCATAAACTAAACAAAAAAATTCTGCAGGACGGCTGCAATGAAACACTCCTTGGCACTGACTCACCCTTTAGAAGATTAGAACACTTTAAAGCCCATTCAGAACGCAGTCCAAGGCCCGAACTTCCCGAAAAATGTGACAGCTTGGATGGCTTCCTCAAGACGAAACGTGGGCGACCACCAAAGAACCGTATGATTGAGGTAAAAGTGAACTCTAAATTTTCAAATACCAAAAATACAAAAATATTAAAATTTTTAAATTTCTCGTATTTAGGTTTCAGCGGGTGCGACTGAAGCCATTTTCACCAGTTTTAAGCTACCAAAATTATTCGGTTCGGTTGGTAACGACGATTCAAATGACAACTCAGATGTCAAGGTACGTGCTGATTTACTGATGATTTAATGCCATCTAGTGACGAAAAGTGCTAACTAGATTTCTCATCTGAATAGGATCCTATTGGGTTCCACCCCTATCCCGAAGGTACCGGTTGCCCAGATTCTGCTTGTATCTACAGCAACGGTCATGTAGCCCATTACCACTGCGGTCATCCCCGGTGCCATTTTTCTGTTACCGATGTTATGAAATTACCACTACATTTAAGAGATTTCCATTCCAACGTCGATATCCTCGATGGCTATGCGTACTTCGATCGGACTTTTGATTGCAAAGAAGACAATTGTGAATACGGTGGAAATGCCGAGCACTTCCACTGCACCAGAGATGGACAGAGCTTTTTGCGATACACTTCTTTGATCAATCACGAGGCCACTGTTCATGAAAACAAGTACAGCAAAGACGGAAGCAGCGACGAAGATTCAGATCGACAAGGGTCAGCCAGTCAAGGTGAGGCTTCATTCCAACAGTTCAAATTGGTCAAAATTTCAGAATATAAATTTATATTCTCCATTATTTTCACAGTTGTCAAAGCAAGCGGAACCTTCTTTCCCACAGCTTCGAAACGAGACGAAGGAGGCGATGAAGCAATGGATTTGTCAAGCCCAACCGGACCTAATGGAGAACAAACAGACATGAAACCTCAGGTTACTGACCATAGCCTCAGTCGTATACTTCAAATGCCGTCGCCAGAGTCAGGAGAAACACTTTATGGGCCTGAGCTGGCATGTGGACGTCCCTTTTGCAAACTGAAGCGAAAGTGTCATTTCCATTGTCATTTATGCAATCAGGTACTGCAAAAATTCCTAGCAAATTTTTTTAGAAACGGTCATAAGGCATTTTAAGTAACATAAAATATTTATATTTTGCAGGCCTTCTCCGAACTAGAAAAACTCAGGCCACATGTACTCAAACACAACAACTTTCAACCCCCCTCACAGCAAAAGCCCGTAAGCGAACCTGAAGTTGGACAGTCGAGTGACGATGAGTCTCGAAACAATGATTCTGAAGACCAAGATCTGAAACCATTCCCAAAAATCACTAGCGATGATATTCCCGCCTCAATCAAAGTTGACCCTTCGGCTGCTGCCGCCTTTCCTCCGACATCCCTCCACAACTTTTTGGGCGCTTACCCTGGAGCCCATTCCCCATTTTTGTTCATGCAACAAAACCCATTGACTCAATTTTACGCCGCTGCCATGTTGGGCGGCGCTGGCTTTCCACCCGGCGTACTTCCACCTCCAACGACTCCTCCTGGAGCCAACGGAAGCAACGGCGCTTCAGTCTCCAGTCCCAGCGCCAACGTTGGCTTACCTCCTGGTCTAGACGTGGCGGCTGCTGGTGGTTTGCTGGCCAACGGTTTGGAAGGCCTTCATGGCGCTTTACAGATTCCCGGTGCTGGTAACTTGCATTTGGCAGGGAAATTAAAGCGTCCAACAAGCGCTTCGCCATCGTCCCCATCTTCACCTCCAGATCTGAAGAAACAGCGTCTTCAAATGAGAATCCTCAAGGACGAGCCTGTACCCGAAGGCTATATCCGGTTCAGATTCAACGAAGATTGCAACTACGTCCATTGCGGCTACAGGGAACATCAGACTCACTTCCATTGCACTCGAGAAGACTGCGGCTACAGTTTCTGCGACAAGACTCGCTTCGTTCAACACACGGCTCGCCATGAACGTCTGGACACGCTAATGGGAGGCGATTTCAAGCAATTCAGAGCGAATATTAGCTGTGGTCGATCAAATTGCTCCTACGTTCCCAATATCAGTAAGCCATTAAATTCAAGTTCAAGTACATAAATAAATTATAAAATTTTCTAACATTTTAATTATTGCACAGATGGCGCTCAGGGTCAGAATAAAGCTTCACATTTCCATTGCTCCAAATGCGACTTTGTTTGCACTGATACAAACAAAGTTGTGGCTCATCGAAGACAGCATCAAAAGTTGGACTCAATCATGGCTGCAGGTTTCGAAAAATTCACGCCTTCACAAAATTGTCAAGTAAGTAATAATATTAAAATTCAATGTCTGGCCATTTTTAGTGACAATTTTATTTATTTTCGTATTTTTAAATTCCAGGTCGATTCTTGTATCCACGCTCAGAAGCAAACCCATTACCATTGCCTCAAGTGCAGTTACGCCGTTTTAGGCTTGTCCCAGATGTCAGCCCACAAATTCCGCCATGCGGATTAAAGTACTCAAAAATTCACCATTCCGCTCCATCTATAGTCCATTCGGGCTGCCTTGACAAGTTACCTTTTTAATTGGATCTACAGTGCCTTATTACCATGCAACAGACTTGCTTGCCTCATCAAAAGCTGTTTACCATGTCTATATTGTGATGTCCTCAAAGTTGTATAATAGCGTTAATATTCACTCAGACATGTCATATTCCACTTTGGAAATATTAGTAAGAACATGTACAGGCAACTGATTAGGCCGAGCGAACGTACACCTGTCGACCAAATTCGGCAGAATCGTTGCAATTATAGCAGCCTGTTTCTGTAATCATTCTTAATAACTGTAAATATATTTATCCCGCTAGAGCTAGCCGTTGATCTAATTTTAATGATTAATAGCCCGGTGTATAGATTTGTAGTTTAGTTTTAATTTTTATAGCGTTGCTGATGCTTTATATACTGATGTACATGTAAAACCAACTGTGCCAAAAAATTCACAAAAGAGCTCTCTTGAAGCCTGCTTTACAATGGTGGCTTTTTGGCATCTTGTTTTGTTCCAAGGAAACGACAAAACGGCTTTTAATCAAGCCTTAAGAGGCTATTCAAGATTACATGTAGTTGCTAGTAGTAATAGCCTCAGGTTAGACTTCGAATGCTCTACTAGTTTGACTAGTAGAAGCAAAGATAAAAGCATGAAAAAAGACATTACTAAGCCATGTAAGTTTCTGTACTTATCTGTTCAGGTGATAGTATCGAAAGCTTTACTAGATTTTAGTTTACTATATTTCCTAGAGTTTTTATTGCATAGAAAGTTTCTATTATGTTCCTTGAAAGGCATTATTAGCTTTTGACTTTGTATGTTGTATACGGTTATGGCCTAGTCTTATCGTAGGCCACAGCCCTTGAGAGAAATCTAGAGCAATTAATTTCTGTAAATTGCAAACATGTGTGTAAATACAAAATTCAATCAAATCCTTTTGGAAAGTTGCAAACCGGTGATGAACGTATGTAACTTTTTGTTAGAATAGTAGTTAACTTGTTTAGGAGATTTTAGCAGATTCAACCACTAATTGTTACCAAAAGAAAGTAAGTCACATGAACCGTGCCGGTGGTGTAAATAATTTTTCTGTTAACGTTAAACTAGTTAAGTTTGCCCACTTCGCTCAAGAATCCAGGAATTGTTTATATATTTCTGATTACGTTTAAGAATAACTTGTAGTTTAAATAGAGTACATTTTTGCTTTATATGGGTCTAATCATTGTTACATTTTACTTTCTCAACATTCCTTATTACGCAAAAGACAAAATTCGGGGAATACAAAATACGCTCCGAGAGACTTTACGTCCATGTTCTGCTACAACCACGTCTCAAATAGCTTTTAAGCCTTTTAAGCAGAGAAAATAGGTTAATTATCAATGGTTAGTGTACAACGAAGTAAATTAAATATCCAATTCTAGTTCACGGTATCCAGCTTTCAGTAAGAGTAGCCACAGTGGAGCTTCATGCAGCTTAAGCCTTTGTTACCAAAACGTTTGCTTGTTTTGTAAAAGTGCAACTATGGATTCTAGGAGCACTTGGTCTGTATAAATTAAAAAATAGCAAAATAAGTTGACTTTCTTACATCAGTTCAGTGCTACGAACAAGAGAAATTAGTATGATGATTGCAACTATTTGCCCATTTTATAGCTTTATTTATTTCTATTTATGTGATTACAGTTTACGAGGATAGTTGTTGGAAATTGTTTGAACATATTCAAGGGTTGATAATAAATAAGTATTTACAAGGACTTAGTCGCAGCTAACTTATTTCATTTCACTGGCAGAAAAAACAAAACAATTCATTCGGAGGCATAGTCGTAGAGAAATTAAGCGTCGGGTCGATCGTTGGGGCTGCAGAAGTGGATGGAGGACCCACGAAAGACTTTGCAACATCAGCGGCAGCGTTGGACAAGCCAGTCAACACATTTGCAAAAGTATTTTGATCGACGCTTATAGGGGGCAGCCTCGGCAAAAACGCCTGAAGTCCCTGAGGTTCTGGAGTTGGTTTCGAAGTAGTTGTCGAAAGCTGACTTTGACGTGCCTCTTGCCACAATCTGAAGTTTTCTAAAATATCCAACAGTCCTCTGGATCCCTCGATTCGATCGTTAGTGCTTAGAATGTTTCCCGATAGACCAGTATCAACGATTTCGTTACGAAGTACACTGGCAGCAGCCTGGAACGACAAAGATTTGCAGGTCAAAATTTGATTAATTGGAATCAAAAAGGAAATACGCTCCTTAAAAAACTTGCCTGGTGAAATAAGCCAATTGTAAGGGCCAGAGATAACACTATTGCAGTCTTCATTTTGAGATATTTGGCTAAATCTAACAACACGCAGACGTCGGTCGGACGGAAAAGTAACGATCTGTTCAGCAGTGCAGGAAATCGATTGACTGATGCGGATCCGGCTTCGGCAGCATTTTAACACCTGTTAAGCACATGCAGTAATTCGGTCAATCTATTGCCCAATTGATTGCATAAAACCTACAGGTGTGTCTCCTCTGACTAACTAAGCGACAATTGCGAGAAATTGAAATAACAGCGCAGGCACACTTACCCAATCATGGGCTAATTGCAATTGTTACCTGGGTTAAGAAATAGTCGATGTTTGATATTCGCTTAGCTGGATTTTTTTTGAGTCATCCATTGTATTTGTGGTTAATCCAACGACTCATTGTAAAAGTAGAAATGCTACTTCAGACAGGAGGATGAATGTAACGTTTTCTGAGATTCACAAAAGTCATCGAGTTTTCTAGGCGGGAACGTGGGGGTTTGAAAATGAAAACAAACAAACACATGTGAAAATCATAAAATGTGCGATAAGAAGAAAAGACACACAATGATTTTCTCATCAAATTGAAACATGAAACGATTTGTATTACGGTTTACAGTGAAATAAGACTGATATTAATAGTAAGTTGGTATTTCTAAACAATCGGGCAACTTGTGCAGTCGGAATCAAGTTAGTACTGGTATATGGAATTTGGATCATAAAGATTGAAGATTTGTTTCAATTTTCAGGACTTTGTCAAAATGGCTCACAAGGCAGTCGTGGTTGGCTGCCATATTTTGAAGCTACTTAAAAATGAATTTGGAGACAAGACTCGAGAACCGACGGAACGAGAGCTTGAAATTGTAGACAAGGCCTTCAACTTTATCAGGAATTTGTGCAACGATGACGAAGAGGATGAATTCAGTGAAGACGGAGCTTCTGAACATGTCCAAGAGTCTGAAGATTTTCTGGAGTCCGATGACTCACCATTTTCAACTGCCGCTTCCACCACTTCAAGTAGAGCAACTGGATCTTCGCATAATATCCGTACTAGCGTCACCAAATCCACATTCCAAACCAAACCGCTCACCAGCGAGTCTGCCGTAAAAACGCTTCTTCTTTCTGAAAACTTGGACGATTGGAAACCAAAGCCATTCATTTCAGGGCGCGAAGTAAGTCTTGAAACGATGGAGAAAATAGTCAAACTTTACCGCACACCACAGAAAAAAAGCGGAAAACCGAACTGGAAGGCTGTATGTGGAAGATGGAGATGGATGGCAGGTCGTCGAAGCTACATAAACAGATTTGAAAAGCATCTGGAAAAGGGCTGCCTGCTTAAAGATGTCATGAAGGAAATTTCTGAGGGCCTCTACAATTACATCAGAACGGAGCAGTTGAACAAGAGACTTGTTCGGCACCGAGACCTTCGGCGGGTAGTATCAGAAATCAACAACGATCGGATCAATTTCACCATGTCGCCAAGTTGGCTGTGTCGTTTCAGGAAATCATATGGACTCAAGCCCTTCTCAAAAAACTACGAACTGATAGAGCTACCCAAAACTATAGCCACTACCTCTAGTCTACAGCAAGTTGAGGCTAGTTCTACTACTGGCAGCATTGCTGATGAACAAATACCAACGCACCCATTCGACCATAATGCATTCCACAAGCATCAAGCTGGAAGTTCTTGGAGCCATTGATGAAATGGGTTGGGGATGTTGATTCCATTTTGAAATGAAATTCATAAATTGTATAATTGAAATTGTAATTAATATCTTTAATCTTTGTCTACATCTCGATTCCACCAAAACAACGATGGTAGTTTCATAGTTTCGTCTTTATTTTAGGAAGAAGTTACAAGTAACAAGCTCGAATCGCCTTTAGTCAGTCAAAGTTGGCATGCAGCATCCACATCCTTTCTAAAGATTCTAAAGCGTTAATAGTAGTAGTTTACGTGGACTTCCAACCTACATGAAATTCTAATTTAATGACAATTTACTTGAACCGTCTTAAACGTGAAGTATCTCAACATATGGCCCTTTTGCCGATACCTTTCACCTTTGCAGAAACAGAAACTTGCATCAACCTTGTTGCCCTTGTGCAATGAAGAGATTGTGCAAACGGCAGATAATCTGACAACAGGAAATATCACAAGAACAAGTTTAATGAGACTCGTTATCGTTACTTTCGCTTTAAGGTGCAAAGTAAATTCGCTACCTTGTAATACAGCGAAAACAGGCTACTTGAAGCTTTTATATCGCTCTCTCTTCATCTTCCGTCGATAGCTCAGTTGGTAGAGCGGAGGACTGTAGCTGAATTGAAAGAGTCATCCTTAGGTCGCTGGTTCAAATCCGGCTCGACGGAAAAATTTTTGCTCTTTTTTCTCTTGCGTATATAAATACGGCAACAAAACGCTGCGGTGCGCTTTAAGGCCAATCATCGACGGTGGCATTTTCGTATTTGATGAAACAGTAGGATTTTTTTGCGTTTATGAAGATTTTATCGTGAACCCAATTACCGATTAACCAAACTTTTAGGCTGTGAAGGATGGAACTTACACGAACTTACACGGCTTCAAACGTTGAGACAAGTTTGCATGTTAAAGCCTGATAAGCATTACAGTTCTACAAATTAGCATGCAAGAACATGTAAAAGTTATTCTGGATATGCATGGAATTCGAACGTCCTATATTACCAGTCGATCAGCTGCCATTTTGCCGTTAAAAGTACCGCGAATCCACAGTTCAAAACGCTTTCAAAACTTGCTGGGTGGCATTGGAATGGGAACTCAAGTTTTTACAGGAATACTTCAAATGTGCTGTCCAGTTTAGAGGTAAATTTCTTTTTGCACACTATTGTTACGAACTATTTGGAAATTCTATCATTTTGGTGTTGTTCAAAGTTCAATAGAGTTTCTAGTTTCTGTTCGTTACTTTCAGTGACTTTGCGCCTCTCGTTCACAAATCATGGGTCGAGGTCGAGAAGACGGCGGGTCAGGGTCACCTCCGAAAAAGAAACTTTGTGGCGAGCCGACGCCACCTGTTGTAACGCTGTCCAGTAGCGATGAATCCGAAATAATCGAGGTAACAGAGCTAAAAGCATCAAAATATATAAGTTTTTCTACTCATTATAATGTTTATAGATTCTGATCTCTTTTGACCATTTTGTTTTTGTTGTCATTTTCAGATCTCAGATGACGAAGGCCCACTTGTACTTCCAATGTGCAAAACTGCCAGGATTACCAAAGATGTGATCAATGTCGGGGACAAAGTATACGCTGCTGATTTAAGCCTCAAGCATCCATGGAGAGAAGCTGTCGTCGATGTGGTTGAAAAACGGTTTGAACGAGTAAGTTTCATTGCTACGTGCTAGTTACTTATCCTACTTGTTTTCCATCCGGTTCATAAATTGATATTATCTCATGTAGTGGGTGATGAATGTCAAGTTTACGCCGACCCAAATATGGAGAAGAGGCCGGAAGCCATTGAAAACAGAGCGAGTTGTTGGTGTCAAATGCATCGCGTACCATCAACCGCCCCGGCGCGATCAGATCAGAGTGGGGATCCGAGTGATTGCTAGAACCAAATGGGATTATTCTACTGAACCACCGACTCCCAGTAAATCCCTTACGGCGAATAACTTTTTTGGTGGTATTGTTGCAGAGACGCCTCATGATGTAAAAAACAAGAACAGGTATGTTTAGTAATGCAAAATCAAAGTTAGAAGCTGAAACGTGAACTAATGTCAAATGTCGTTATATTGTATTGCAGGGTGCTAGTCTTCTTTGATGACGGATACGCTTCGTACTGCCCGTTAGAAGACGTAAGATTATCTGCTACGGACCAGTATCATACGAGATCTTGGGCCGATTGTCACCCGGACGTGCAGAAGTTCTTCCAGTGTTATATCCGTGAATACCCTAACATCTTCAGAGCCAGGACTAGGAAGAATTCCATCGTCAGCGTTGAATGGAACGGTTAGAAGCATGAAAATGAATATTTCGTACCAATCATCAACTGATGCCTTATACTTGTCCTAATAGACTTGATAATTTCCAGGAAAATGGTGGGGAGCTAGAGTACTGGAAGTGGATGCATCAATGGTGAAACTCAAGTTATTATCTAACGGGTGTTCGTTCTGGTTATGGAGAGGGTCTAAAAGACTCTATGACGTTTACGCTTTTCAAAGTTGGTAGATGCTTTCGAATTCTAGTTTGCAAGCTTTGCCAATGATGATGAATGTTGGATCTTTTTCTAGGACAGGCACACGGACGAGGTGTTAAGAAGAAGCCCAATGTGGAATATGAGGGGAAAGTTGATGTACGTTTCGCCGTGATATCTATCTCGATTACAGTGCAAGTTTGACGTTTTGTGACACTTTGGCCTTTTATCTACAGGTGTTTCGACGACCGCCGGCTTACAAGTATCCTCCAAGGGTCAACCATATTTGCAATCTACGCTGCACCAGTGTGTTCACGGGTACTCGCACTGACCTGTTGACAGTTAGTCCGTTAGCACTGCCGCTTTATCACGGATGGAGAAGGTTAGAATGAATCAGTTTATTGTGGTTTAATATTTACTTACTGAAACGTCCTTAATGATCAACAGGGAAATCAAGCACAAGAAGAGTGGTCGCCCGATAGTGTACATAGCTCCTTGTGGGGTTGAATACGACAACTTGGCTGATATTCAGAGGCTTATTACCCGTACCAAGTTGTGTCCATTTGGCATCGATTCCTTTGACTTGACCTTCGTTTTAAACTGCCTGGAAGAATTTGAAGTCCGAACAGATGACTATCCTAAAGAATTTCTAGAACAAGGACTACTTATTGATGTAATTGTAGTCAACTTAATAACGGATAAGCAAACGGAATCATGCTCACTGAAGTTATTTTTCAGGATATATCGTATGCGAAAGAAAGGGTTCCTATACGAATGATCAACACATACGACTACGAGCCGCCGATTCCTATACCTTATACCGTTAGTCGAATGCCACGCGACAATGTTCCCATCAATACAGATCAAGAGTTTTTGGTTTGTTGTGATTGTACTGATGATTGCCAGGTATGAATTCTATACAAATCTTATTGGTTTTGAAAAACCCTAATTGCAAATTATAATTTCAGGATAAGTCAAAATGTGCCTGCTTCAAAGTAACGCATGAAAATTACAAGCGGATGTTCCCTAACTCCGATCCACATGAGCATTCGTATCGGTTTCGGCGCTTAGCTACTAAATGTTATACAGGAGTGTATGAATGCAATGCAAAGTAAGTTCGAAAGGGGTGGGGGATTGAAAAATTGTGAATATATAAGTAAATCAAATCTGTGTTTCGTTCCAGATGTAAATGTACCAGAAATTGCACCAACCGAGTGGTTCAGCATGGTCTCCGATGGAGGCTGGAGGTTTTCAAGACCAAAACAAAAGGGTACGCTGTTCGGACGCTTCAGGACATACCTGAAGGCTCATTCATCACAGTGTACACTGGCGAAATTCTTACTAGTGACGATGCAAACAAGGTAAGAAGGTTTCTGTGCCGTCTTCAAATGCCTTGTCTTCCGTGCCGTTGATTTTTGGGGTATTTCCAGGTTGGTGGAGCGGAAGGGGATGAATATTTGGCGAATTTGGATTTCATTGAAGCTGCCGAAAGCCACAAGCCTGGATATGAAGCCTACGTAGTTGAGCCGGATGCATGTACGTAATTGTTTTTATTGCAGTGCAACTTTTACTTCTGGCAAGGCAATTAAAGATCATGTTTGGTCGTCTCCATTTTCAGCAATGTTCATGCTGGACCGAATGAAAGCAAAAGCAAAAGGGAAGAAGGGAAAGCCTAAAGCTAAACGTAAGAAAGTCCATAAGCTACCAGTATGTTGCTACCACTAGCAAGTTCATCATGTTATTTGATTTCAGCCAAACCTAAAAAGAAACCCGCATCGGCAGAATATTTGCGCCAGTTATCTCGGAGCTATTTCGGTAAAGGCGAAGAAGTTTACGCAATCGATGCCAAACGGGTTGGAAACGTTGGACGTTACTTGAATGTACAGTACTAACGATTGATTTTGCTACATTTGTGCTGCTCAAGCTAAAAATGTTTTAATACAAATTTCAGCACTCATGTGAACCGAACGTCTTCGTCCAGGATGTGTTCATCGACACTCATGACATTCGATTCCCGTGGGTGGCCCTGTTTGCCTCAACATTTATTCTAGGTAAATGAATTTCTAATAATCATCTGTACAAATACGAAAGCAACTTAATCAGGACCCGTTGATTTGCTTGTAGCTGGCACAGAACTCACTTGGGACTACGGCTACGAAGTTGGAATGGCTGGGAGCGAAAAGGCATTGGAATGCAGTTGTGGATCGAAAAATTGCCGTGGAAAGCTGCTCTAGTGCGTGTTCTTACATTTGTTTACAATCTTGTTAATGCTGCATGTATAGTTAGTTGTTGCCTGTAGCGATGTTGAATTTCTTGAATGTGTCAGTCTCCAACTTGAGTGAGTTTTAGTCATGAATACTTTTTCAGTTCAAGTTTTTACTTTCAACATATTGTCAAGTTGGTTGGGGAAAACAAAACCGTATCACAACATACCAAAGTCTTCAACGTTAGTAGTAGACTACATTTAAAAAAGCAAAAACGTCTTAAATAAAAGTATAAAACTCTCAGCTATTCACTTACATATGAGGGAATAAAACTTGGATTGTGCTGTTGTAGATTCTGATAAAGTCCAAATAAGATAGCCAGATCAGCGGCCACTGGATCAAATTTTCGTTGTAATTAGTTCGTACGATACAATCGTCACGTGTCACAAATAGCTATTTGTAGATTGTCGTCAATAGTTGCTAAAGCACATTAAAATCTCGTTTCAAGATAACATAACAGGTATTTCGTTTACATTCATGGCATACAATTTAACTAGATTCGAATAAGATATTTCTAAGGAAGTTGAGCTTGGGATCCTCTCCATGACATTTGTCCCATTGAGTATCCCGTAGATCCGTAGAATTCTGATTGTGTCCCAGGTCCTGGTGACCCGCTCTGAAGTAGATAAAAGCCGATTGATTGAGCACATCCTTAGCTACTTTTTATTCAGAGCTTTTCGAGCTCAGCTTTACCTGCAAAAAGTGGTGCAATTCTTCTTGTGTGTCGAAAATCATAACAGTGAAAGGTGATCCTGGCACGTGCTCTCCGGCCCACCGAACTTCGACACGATAATCGCCCGGTTCCGTAGGGTCAAACTTGCATAAAATTGTTCTATCTTTCTGACTTTCTCTTTGCATTTCAACTCTGAAGGCTCCTGAAATATGAGAATCAGAAAAAATCATTAGCTTTCTGTTTCGCCCCTTCTTATAGCAAATTTCAATGAAACCACTAACCTTTGGGACCTCGAACACGAACAGTGAGTTGGCCTGCTCCAGCTCCTCTGGTGTCGCAAATGAAGCGTGACTGGAAAGTAGCCAAAACTCCATGTTCAACTCCAGGTCCGTAAACCTTGACCCGAGAAGCGTCGGGAAGGCCAACAACTTTCAGGTTATAAGGACTTCCAGGAACATGTTCTCCACAATAGCGTATACTTAGCGAATGTTTGCCAGGTTCTTGTGGACGAATGTTGAGCGTAAACGTCCCGTCTCCATGGTCGTATAGTTCACAATGAGCCGTTTTTCTTGGACCAGTACACTGCGCTGTAAGTTCTCCAGGTCCAGCGCGCCTCGTGTCTATAAAACTTCGAATGTCTTTTCCAACTGTTCCCACTCGAAGTCCATCTCCAGTGCACAAAACTTTGGAAGCGTCGCCAAAAGCTCCAACTTGTACTGTAAATGGGCTTCCAGGTAAAGGCCTATAATTAAAAAAATTAGTCAGTTTTGAAATTACATTCTTTGCTTTGTAAATGTGGGAAAAAACCACTTACTTGCCACCCCATGTAACGTAAAGATCGTAATTTCCAGGAACTCTGGGCAAATATGTCGCTTTGAACATTCCACCTCCAACAGGTTGCACTGCTACTGGAAGAGTAATTTCTCCAGATTTGAGCGTAGCGATTGCAGGTCCAATGCCGCCCTTGGTTGCGTCGATATTAAAATGGTTCTCTTCTCCACATCGGGCAGAAACTAGTCCGGCGCCGCTGAGCTGTACTGGGCCGTCGTATTCACTGAAAAAATATTTTTTTTTATTAGAGTCACTCTAGTTTCCAGTTCCAGAAGAAACAATATTTTACTGTCTTCCACTCACCCTGGTGGCAGCGCTTGAACAGCGACCTTTTTGGGAGCTCCTTCGATATCATAGCCGCCCCATTTAAGCGCCAGCTTGTATTCGCCTGGTCTTCGAGGTGCCAACACCAATTTCGATCTACTCGGATTAGCTTCTACTCGGCAATAATCGCTTGTATTTTCTTGACCGTTCAAAGGCTCCAAACGTGCTTCCAAAGTTCCAGGTCCAGCGTCTGAGGTAATGAAGGGAATCACTCGTTCTTCTCCAGCTGCCAATTCTATTGAACCAGCCTTGTTGTCCTTGCAAAGTGCTTCCCAGCCTCCAACAACTCGAAGTTTTGAAGTATCAACAACCAGAGGATGGAAAGGCGAACCAGGAATATCAACACCAGCCCATGTTACAGTTACGTCGAAAGAACCAACTTCCGAAGGTGTGTAAGAAGCTTGGAAATGGCCAATTTCTCCAGCCACGCGTTTAACGTCACATTTGTAGCTGGAATCAACACCTTCGACACTAACAGCTGGAACTCCAGGAATTCCAGGTCCATAAATAAGAAAAGTTGCTGGCTTTCCAACATGCGCTTTGTGCAAGCCCAGGCCATCTGCTTTAGCTCCTCCTGCTTCTTCAGCTTGAATCATTAATGGACATCCTGGAACAGGTTCGCCACCAAATGTCAAGTTGATTTTGTAGTTTCCGGGGCGTTTTGGCATGAATTTGAGAACATTTTCTTTTGTTTTCGAGTCGTAGGTTGGGAACAGTGGTTTTGGAAGTCCTTCAGGGCCTGTGATTTCGCACTCCAAGCCGGCATTGCCAGCATCGGCGGTTGAGGCAGGTATCACTAGCTCTTGACCAATGACCAAAGTAGATGGAACAGTTCCAATTTGGACTCGCTGGGGGTCGTACACTTGGCAGGCGAATGGGGAGCCTCTGACCTGTTTGCTGCGATGGTAGACTGCAACTTCGTGGGGACCAGCTACGTTTGGCGTGAATTCAGCACGTAAATTGCCGTCTCGTTGTTGATAGCATCTGACAGGCACTGCAACGCCACCTGGACCACTGACAACAACATCAAAGTCTCGTCCAGATGATCCTAAAGTTGTAGACAGATATTTGATACCAAAATCGTTTTAATACTTGAAATTTAAATTGGTGACTTTAATTACCTTTGGTCAAAATCGTAAATCCAGCAGACCGAGAGCATCGAGCTACGTAAAGGCCAGTTCCGGTTGCTACATTATCCTTGGCAAATTGGCCGTTGTCGACCACAGGAAGATCGAAGGGACTTCCTTTAGCGTTGAAGCCATTGCAAAGAACGTAAACTCTGTGGGCAATGGGAATAGATGGTCGGAAGGTGGCATTGTAGATGCCGTTTCCAAGATCGCTGATGTTTGTTGCAAGTTCTTCGATGCCTGCTGTAACGCGAACGTTGATGACATTCTGGTCACCGTCTGGTTCAATTCCGGCCCTTTGGGCATCCACTATTGAAAAATGACACTTTTTAAAGACGAGTAAATTTTACAAAATTTTGGTTTCAGTTGGAGCTTGTCTTACGTTTCATCAAGAAATCTTGGCCCAAAACACCAGTTTCCTGCCTATCTCGCACTCGAACGAGAAGTGGATCAAAAACATGGATTTCGACTGGCCGACTTGTACCCTTTTCCACGTCTGTCATAATCAGTTCATATGTTCCAACATTATCTGGGGTGAATTCAGCTCTTAAGCAGCCTGACGCCAAGTGTCGCTTGCGAACTTCAACATGGCCTGTGCCAGGAGGTCCTGCGAATCCCAGCATAAAAATATTTTAAAATTTGTAATATTATTGAAACATACTATAAAATTTACAAAAACACTTACCTTTGACAACAACATCAGGAAACTCATTCCCTTGTTTAGCAAGGTCAACATAGGCATCCGTGCCTGCTACAACAAATTCCATGCCGTTCGCGTAACCGTTTTGAGTCAACGAAGTATCGGTGATGCTCTCAAGTTCCAAGCTTTTCATGCCGTTCACAACCGAATAAGAATCTTCAATCAGGCACTCAAAGGGACTTCCCGGAACTTCAATGTCGTTGAAGGAAATGTTGATGAAATGTTCCATGGCTTCTTGTGGTACAAAAGTTACATCGTAGAGTCCTCGACTTTTTGCAGTTACTTCAGCTCGAAGAGATTGTTTCCCAGTAGAAACTATCAATTCTAGTGTGCCTTCTCCAGCTTGACTGGCATCGACAGTAAATGTAATTGGTTCTCCAACACGGCCGTTCTCAAGACCTGTGATTCTGACCCTGGATACGTTGTATACATTGCAATTGAAAGGACTTCCAGCGACAGGTTCGCCGTCCAAAGATACCGAAACGGTATGCGGCCCAACTTCCGTTGGAGTGAAGCTCGCTTGCACCTTTTCCGGAAGTGCGCCGGTCATATTGATTGGTAAATGGTTTCCGGACGGTGTCAGTACCATAATGTTACAAGAACTGACTTCAGCTCCTTGAGGGTCAATTGTGATTGTAGCCGGAGCGTTAACTGGGGCAGACTTGAGGGCTCCTCCACTCACTAATATTTGAGTTGGATCGTTGATTTTGCAAGTGAATGGAGAACCTGGGACGGACTCGCCGTTGAATCTAACTGATAATGTATGTGGTGCAGCTTCGCTGGGTCTGAAGTTCACTTTGAATTTGGCGTTTCCTTCCGCTTGGACGTAGTTGGGCACATTTCTCCCGCCAACTGACACAATAATTTCTAGATTTCCTGCTCCTGCCTGGCTGGCGTCGACTGCAAAAAAAGATTTAAAATTAGTTTAAAAAAATCAAGCCAACTTTACTGTTCAAGTGGTTAAAAAGCTTACTTGAAAAGTAGACGGCCTTTCCACGAAGTCCTTGAGTGATATCAGTCACTCGAACTCGTCCAGCATCATACGCTTTCACCAAGAACGGACTTCCTGGAACTGGAATTCCTCCAATGCTGATTTCCGCAGTGTGGTCACCTGATACAAAACACCAATTAAAGCAACAAGAAACATAAAAAAGTAGATAATTTTTAGAGTGGATACTTACCCACATCCACAGGTACAAATTCGACTAAAAACTTGTTATCTGATGGCGTTTGAACCGTCGTATGCACAGGCTTCTTTGTGGGTCCCAGGATTTTAACTTCGGGCTGACCAAGTCTGCCTTCCGGTTCAATTGTGAAGGTCGCTCGTCGACCAACTGGCACTTTTTCTAGTCCTTCTCCGCTAATGGAAACTTTGGATGCGTCTACAACCTCGCACTTGAATGGGCTTCCGGGAATGTCTTCTCCATTGAACCGAAGTTCAATCATGTGTGGCTTGGCCTCTTTGGGCGTGAACGAAATGGCATAAGTGTGACTTCCTTGTGCTTGTGCTGAAGTTGGCACTTGACCTCCATTCACGGTCACTTCCAAGTTTCCTGGTCCAGCTTGGCTCGTTTCGACTAAAACATAAACTCTTGATTAGCTCGAACTCAAATTCCCAAAGTAAATATTTTTTCCGCCTCTTACCCAAAAAGGTCACAGGTTTCCCAACAATTCCCTTGTCAGTATCCCGAACTTTTATGGCTCCAACATCATAAACTTTGCAAGCAAATGGTGATCCTGGTACTGGCTTTCCTTGAAGTCCAACAGTGATCCGATGTTCCCCAGGCTGTTTCGGCACGAATTCTACTCCAAAAGTGTTTTTCGACTTTTCCAATACTTGCGCTGGTACTCGTAGGCCTCCTGGTCCTATCAAGTCAAGTGAGTAAAAAGTCCAAAAATGTCAGTCAATTAAATTGGTCCATTAAATTCAACGTCATGTTCAACAACACATTCACACACAAACGTCATTCTCAATGTTCCGTGCGCAATTGTCGCTGTTCAAGTCTTCTAAAAATTAACTTATAATTATATACTGAATACAATCATTTTTTCAGTCTTGAGTGCTTTCCGTCAGTCATCAGAACTTGAATAGCAATTGAAGATTTTGAATTACGTTCAATAAATTACTTTTATTAGACTTCATTTTCTTGACATTTCCACCTGTTAGAACGTTAACTCTACATGATCAAAATTTGTAGGAAATGCTCTTTTCGGTTTTTTCTTGTCTGTGTATTACACAAATATTGTGTCAGTTAAATAATCTTTGAAACTGCTTGTGACTTGTTTTGTGACTGCTATCATAATTTAGTCTTTTTAAATTGCTTCTCCAACTAAGTTGTTATCTGAGGTAACTGTGTCTATTTTTTCTCAATATTTTAATATGTCAATTTTGAAGCAGACAACAGCGAGTTTTACGCACGGTTAGCAACATTGATTAGACACATTCCATAGACTTGATAAGCACATAAGCAAAACTAATTTTTAAAGCAACATTTATCCTCCACCATTTTAACTTTAGATGAGCTCAATCCAACAAACACGCTATTGCAAGGCTCGTAGAAGCGAAAACGAGAGAAAGCAGACCATTGAAGCAATTGCAGTTTGAGGGTTAATTTGGTGATAAACCTTTGGCCTGCGGGCCATTGGCTATAAAATATATTTAACGTGCAAAAGTGTTTTGTGGGCCTAAAGTGAATAATAAATCCCGAAAGGCATTTCTATGTGAGTGACAAGTCTTGTTCTTGTATATAATTACAATTGACATAATGTGAAGGTGAAAGGAGAATTTCAAGGGCCCGATACGGCTTTAGTAGCGTCTATCGCGGTACTGGAAAGTAGAAGAAGAAGAGGAGTGACGTCCTGTGGAAAGAAACATGCCAAATTGTACATTTTAAAGTGATTTCAGCCAAGGTTCTACTAAATGCTTCTAAAATATACAGAAATACAGGTCTCAAAGAAAGTGGACAAGAAGGCTTTGGAAACTGCTACGGCTAAATACATTTTTGTTCTAGGAAGAAGCAAATAATATTTTTGCCACCGAATGCCCAAAACAGCTATATAGAACAAATCCCATCAAATCTACATTTATCCAGCCATTTTGACAAAAAATTCTCGCACACACACGCACTTGATTATAAAATTAATGAAATTCGACACTTACCTTCAACTGTAACTTCGACATCATCCAAAGCACTATGAACGTTATTTAGTGTAAACTGAGCAGTTTTGCCGATGGGCGCAGCTGCAAGGCTGGGCCCAGACACGACAATTTGTCCAGGATCTGAAGACACTGAGGCATTAAATGGCGAGCCAGGAACAGGTTCCTTGTTGAATGTCACTGTCACAGTATGGTCAACTGGCTCCAGCGGTACAAAGCTCACAGTAAATCTAGCGCCACCTTGCGGCAGCACTTGTGTCGGCACATTGCGTCCCTTGGCTCCAATTGTGATTTCCAAGTTGCCTTCTCCAGCTTGAGAAGCGTCGACGGTGAACTGAATTGTCCTGCCCAAGGCTCCACGTGGTACAGGCGATACGTAAACTCGCTTGGCGTCGTAGGCCTTGGCGGTGAATGGCGTTCCGGGTGCTGGTGACCCGTTGTGGTGCACAGTAATGGAATGAGCTCCGACTTCTCTCGGAGTGAATTCTGCAGTGAAACCTGATCGAACTGATCCAGATACTTTTACAGGCAAGTCGCCGCTGGGGCTTTTGACCGAAACTGCTAATTCAGCTGAGCTCGAGCCGTCAACAGCAATGTGGAATCTTGAGGTCTGGTGAACTGGAACAAGTTCCAGTCCCGACAAGGACACTGCAACTTGGCGAGTGTCTGCTACTTGGCACACAATCGGACATCCGGGAATTGTTTCGCCATTGAACTTGATATCTATCGCGTGAGGTTTGGCAACTTCGGGCGTGAAAGAAACGAGGCAGCAGCCGCCTCCGAGAACTCGAACTTGATTTGGCAGTTCTCCGTCATTGATTGAAATTTCCAATTGGCCTTCGCCGGCTTGTGAAGCGTCAACTGCAAGATAAAATATAAATGTCATTTCCGTGTCTCTAAAAAAATTCTAGGTTCGCATTAAATATTACTTGCTTCAAAATCTCAAGTTACCTTTGAATTGCGAAGTTTGACCAACAACTCCTGGCGACACTTCCAAAACTCTGATAAGCGACGAATTATAAACTTTGACAGCCACTGAAAGCCTCCTTCCAGCTACTTTCACTTCCACCAAATGTGTTCCGACATCCGATGGAGTGAATTCTAGCACAAACAGTCCATTTGTCTCCTCCAACAGCCTATACGACAAAGGCTTCCTTTGGGGACCTGCAAGAATCCCACTTTTAGTAATTCAACTTTGAACATATTTTACAAAATAATTCTTGACACTTACTCAAAACTGTAACATCGACAGCCTCTCTGCTAAACCCCGGCGCACTGATTTCGACACTTGCATTTTTGCCAAATCTAACGTGTCTCACAGGATCTCCTTTGATCATCATGTAAGCCTCTCCATTGGCCTCATTTCGGGTATCAGACGGCGGATCCATCACGCCGTTGAATTTTTCCATAACATTTACCCTCCACGGACTCCCTGTAAAAAACAAACAGCTGCCTTTAGTACAAATGCATTTAATTAATTACTTTCCATCTGAATTAGTAGTCTACGCGCATTCTTTATTAACTGAATCAGCATTTCTCAGACCTACTTTGGCTGGCGCTTCGTCTGCATGCACTCTTAATAATGCCCAATGACATCGGTGCAAGAAAAATGAGAAGCAGTGTTCAAATGTCCATTGTCCCACAAACGATATTTAGCGAGCTGCCGGCCACTGCATTAACCGTCCACAAATATCCTCAACAAGATTTTTAAATTCACACACTCCCCATTAACCCATGTAAATTTACCAACTTGAAAACTACCTCAAGACTCAACCTTCAAGTTTAACGGGCTTTTCTCTTGCTGAACACACACACATATTCAAGCTTTATCCTCTTCGTTTTTAGTGCCATTAAAATCTCTTAAATTCCCAACCGCGCCTTTCATTGTCACAAGGTGAGGTCATGTATTATCTTGTGATGACGTTGTAGTTGCATCACTATCGACATGAGCTTTCCTCAGCGTTTCGGACACTTATTTACACCTTTCTGAGCGCAACACATTTTTGACCCCAGCTCCACAAACTCGTCTCTCGTCTATTTACGAGTCATCCGAGCCTTAAACCAACTATGAGCTGACCCCAACCCGAGTTTTCTGCATGACAAAAGGACACTTGACCGACTTGAGTCACTAGAAACCTCGACTTTATGCCTTCAATCAAATGACAGCTAATACACCTTCTTCCGCCATCAAACCTGCCATTAGGCATCGACTCAATTCTTCTTCTTCTTCAACTACTAATGTCAATGCATTGTTATTCGCAACTCATCCCATCAAAGCCCATCATTCGGAACATTCATTCGCAGTCATAACAGAGCATTCAAAAACAAAAAACAATCCCCGCCTTTAAACAACCTTTTTGTCAGTCATTCGCCTGATAACAAGCCCATATTCGTAGGCATTGCCACATTTAACTTTTGAAATATTTCCCGTCTCTTCATGTATGATTCCCGCTCCGCTTCTCAACTTCAGGTACATATATCCCAAGTCATTCTCAATTACGGAAATGTATGCACATTGTTTCTTTCCGCTGACGTACCATGTCGTAGTGCAATTTTTCTTCCTCTCATTTCCGTCACACTTGCTTGCAGATTTGCTGAGGAATTGTCAATTGTCCAAGCCATTCGTATAAAATATGTGCCGTTTTTACATAACTTTTATCCGATATTTTTTTGCGGCGCTTGTCAATTATTCCGGTTGTAGCCCTGGATCAGGTAAACCATCTTCAAAGCGAAATCTTTCATCACCTTTTCGGCGGCCAAATTAAGACTTGTAGTTCACGCTTGGAGAAACTAACAAAGAATCTGTTATCGCAACAAGAACCGTTCAAAAAATAAAAAACGCCTGCTACTAAAGTAGCGAAACCATTGTCACCTCTGATACAGCAAATCAACACCGTTTCACAAAACGATCGTTTCCTGCCATTACGTCCTATTGCCTTGAAAAAGAGCGTTGAGCATATCAACAAAACTTGCCGATTCAAAACACTTGATTATTGGAAGCAGCCCTGCAAATTTCAGGTTCAGCCAGTCAGTTGGGTGAGTAGCGGTCAAGAGTGGTAAATTCGCGAAATTCCTGTTCGCCATTAAAGGCATTAAAATGCTAATATTTTAACCCTTTTAATTCTTTCGTGAGAAGGACTCATATTATTTATCCGACATCCTTCTCCTGTCCTCACGCCCTTGAGGCAAATGTTCCTTTTAAAAATGCATACATGTCTCGCGGGACTCGGGCCGAAATATAATACATGGCTTCAACGACGACCAAGAGTCCATACGGGGGCAACTTAACGGGATTCTTTTCTCTCCCTTGTTCGGTCGGACTGGCGATTCTCGAGGCATGCAAAACTACATCTTCTGCATCATCTCGTGTCCATCTCTCTCAATCACTCCCTATCAAACTCGCCAAAACAATCTACCAGGAGCATTCTCATCTCGTACACACCTGAGTTGTTCGTCAGCATCTTTGAGAAGAAGAACCTGCTTGAGCTGTTGGTGCCAGGTCCCAGACGAATTGCCAATTCCCAACAACTGGTTGCCCTTTTTCGGCCTACCTGAGAATCCCCAACGCATTCTTGCCATTAGCAACACTTTGATTTAACAATACTTTGGTCCGTCAACACTAATTTACCTTACAGCCTTCTCCCTTGCTTACTGTCAATATTGAATTCATCTGATCACCTTATGTTTTTACAAATTGCAACCAATCCCACTTTTGTTCCGTATCGTCCTCAGGAATTCCGGTCGGGTCCTTCAAATAATTCAACGGCCGTTTAATACCTCATCATTCTGCTTAGTGGCAAAATTGATGATATTGCCTGGAGCCATAAATATAATGAATCTTTATCATCTGTCGCTTTTAACCGCTGGCTAGTGCACTCCACCGGTCCTGTGAAATCCGAGATTGTTTGTTCAATAAATTCAACTGTCAGAGTTGTTGTCTTTCTTTTCCTTTTTAGTCTCAAAAAAGCCCTGCAACCATCTCAGCTGTAAAAACAACTGCCAAAAAACTAGATTTTTAAACTTGATTTAGTGCCAGTTATAGCAACAATTTGTAACCACAATTAGCGTGGCCGACTTGATCGGATCTTAACAAGTTTTATTTCCTTGCAAAATATTCCAACCAACCAAGGTAGTCTTGAGCTCCTTATCAAAATCTAATTTACAGCCGTACAACACGATTCTTTCCGCAATTACACCATCAAAATCGCAGAATCGGCCTTTATTGTAACACCTTGAAAAAATTTATCTTGCTAATTTGATGGCCTCGATGGCTATAATCTTTGACACGATTAAATTTAGGTCTGCGACAGAACGTTTCAACTTGAAACTAGTTGACTTCAGAAAACCAAAATTGCCGGTCAAATTAAAGGTTACAGCAAAAACTTTCCTTACCAAATAATTAAAATGGAGTAAACTTCTGGGTTAGGTCGCCCATATGATCCACCAAAATTCTCTCGCCAATTACCAAAAAAATCCGCAATAATAACAGATCAAAATTCTTCTACCGTTTTCTCTTTTAAACGGCCCGGCAGGATCAATTACAGCTTTCCTTCCTATTGATCTGCTTTAGTTAATACAAAATTGCGATTATTTGAGATACCAATTGCTTGCTTTCAAGTAAACCAGTTGGATGACTGTACAAAACTGGTAATGCACGATTTAGAGAAACCACCACGGCCCGATCGTAATTCCTGCCATTAAGGACCTTAAGCCACGGAACAACATCTGACCACTGACTGCCACTTAATCACCTTCGAGAAAACTAAAACACAACTGCCGCCCAATAATCAGCCTTCAGGGCGACCTATGCACAACACGCTTTTGAGTGAAAAAGCTGCGACATGATGGCCAGAAAAAGCTTTCTGGGAAAATGCAGTTGAGCATTAGTGGTGGTAAGTACCTGTCGAACCCTTTGGTTTTTCCAATCAAACTTTGACTTTAGCCGCGGGCTACATGGCCTATCATGTTTCAAGTTGGATTTAAAATGACCACATTGTAAAAATTCAAGCGTGATCATCTCGGTATGTATACACCTTGCAAATTTAACAGGCGTGAAGAAAAAGTGCACAATAATCCAAATCCCAGATACATGTAGTTATACGATGATATCAAGTTTGATATGGTCGATTCAATCATGAAAACGCATTGCAAGGTTAGCAAGTTATCCTCTAACCTCATTTTCACCGTCCCATCTCATCAACCGCATCTTTTCACGTAAGCACAAACTTCGCATGCGATTCTTTTTTCTTCAGCTTGACCGCCATTCCAAATCACTCAAAACAATACTCCACGACCCACAAGCCGCATACAAACAATCTCACACAACTTTACACCATTTCCCATATAAATATATTCTTCTGACTTTGACCAACAAACCGTACAAATGCTCATCTAGTTAATTCTCTCAGTCAGGCATCAGTCACTCAAAACGATGAATGAGAGTTTCGCCCAATCAACCAGCTGTCAGCGCCAACGCCAACTGGACTCACGCGCTTCTGACTTTTGCACTTTCACCAAAAATAATTCTCAAATCGACAAGTTTTCGCTCAATAATTTCCCTCGCAACTCGCAATTATATTGGTTTGTTAGAATTGGCCAAAATTGCTCTTCCCTACTTTTGAAAAAAACTCTCAGTCAGTCAGACGTGCTTCAACCATGGATTACAGCAAGATTTACGAGCCAATTTAACCTATAATGAGATTAGGAACCTTTAAGGTCATTAAAGAAGAGAGTCTTGTCTGCAACCATCTTTGCTAATTATATATACCAATGGCTTCTCCACCAACAACTTTTGCGAATTCAAAAGGAACGAAATTGAAATTTACGATCCTTCTCATTAACTGTAAGCTCGTTCCCTCTTTCTCATACACCAGCCTATTTACAAAGGTAATTATTTCTTTGTGAGATTCGTTTGTTTCTCAAGCTGTTCCGAGAGTAAATGTAAAAACCGTAGCTTCATTTACTTTTCTCTTACTTTGTTTTTGCCAGGCAAACCAACATTGTTGTCGTTTACTAAATTTACTGTTCCAGATTGCGAATTCAACTTACAAGGGATGAAATATGGCCGTCTCATGTCAGGATCATCTCCTGCGGTACTTTATCAATCTCGCTTAATTTTCGCAAAAAACTTTTTCGTGACACTTTGCTTCCTGCCTGTAGTCATGTCAACTTTTTTCCATTTCCCATTTCCCGCCAGGGCTTTTAGACAACCACCTGTTGCTTTTTTCTCAGAAATGCGTCTTTCTTGCCGATACACTCATGGAGCACCTCGCCGCATACAAATAGTGTCATTTTGATAATACGACAATAAATATTTACAAAGTGAAAGCAAGCTGACTTTACGTGCTCGTGCAAATAAAGAGTGCACTTTTTGTATGAGGGACACACATTGTCATATGTTTGCATTGTATTTGACGGCACGTCAAAAAACGTCTTCAAAAATGTGACCGCAAACAATAATCTGTAATGCACACACAACATGATCTTTTCTTTGTATATTCATGCGTCGTTCTGCTTTCTGACACTTTGAAAAGAAAATGTACGAACCGGCATCATCTCAAGTATATATTCTTCAGAGAGATTTCTGATCGTGCTCTTTTTTGTCAACTAACAAACACCCAAAAGATAATCGAATCCCAAGGAATATGTATCCATGATTGCAAAGCTACGAAAATACACCCTTGCTTTTACTTTTTGGCAAACACCAAACCAATGCCCTAAATTACACCAGATCATTTTCCGCTCGGCCATCCTTGGAACCAATTCCAACGCATCCTTCAAGAAAGTCAATCAACCAAATCTTTTCTCTCTCATCAATCCTTCTTACTTCCTTTACTCTAATTTGCACGCATTCATGTTTCACTGATACCATGTTTAAAGGACACGAAATTCACCACTACCGTAGTACACATTGACAACGTTTCTGTATTTTGACAGACCTGTAATAACGCCTTTGAGGTTCTCTTCCGTGGTTTCACCCTATAATAATAGTCGTATCTTCTTCTTTTTTCTGCTACTCTGATATTCACCGCCGCACACAGACTTGATTGTCGTCATTACGGAGATTGTCATCGCTGTCATCATGCTCATTTCAGCAGTAAAATGTCCTGGTCAAGCAGCTTTTTTAAAAAGTGGCCACTTGACTTTTTACACAATTTACTCAAAATCCTGCTTCTTATTTCAACCCTTCAAAAATCTCCGTACAAACCTGTCGCAAATTTTCAATTCATTGTCACTATATCCCGATGCGGCTTTGGTTTCAATTTCTTGTGTACAGGAAATTATATTTCAATGGATTTCGCTTTCTACCTCCCAAGTCAAGTGGTTTTAATAATAGTGTTAAAGGCGTCATTATTTACTTGACTTTTCGAGAAAGTCCGACACTTGGCGGCATCTTGACACACCACAATAACAACAAATTAACTCTTGTTTGTATCATCCCATCAGACACTTGTCCGCAATCACACAATAGTGGTTACGCACCCCGGCACTTGCAACAATCCCTCAAAACGCTATTTATACAATTGTTATACCACCTTGTTGTTTACTTCATCATCAACAACGTCATACTCTTTTGCTTTCAGACCGGAAACTTGCGAAACTTGAGGACTGCCATTATTGCACTTTTTGTGTCACTTGTCGGTTGAAATTATCCAACTCATTCCAACCACCGACTCGCCTCTCAAACATAATTCATCATCTCCACCAAAACTTCTCATTACTTCATTTAAAGACCCGAACAATTATTATCCTCATCCCTCGCAACGCTACACAAAGCTTGATTTGACTTATGATAACCCATTTGACACCTGGACGTCAATCCGGCTTTCGTCACATTGTTTTTCCAATATTCAATACCGTCATCGAAACATGTCAAAGCTTCTCTCACACCCGCTAATCGATTCTCAGGACTAAATGAGCTTGTTGACGGGACAGCGGCCACAATGGCGACTTTATGGAACATTGAAAGAAAGTTAATACATCTTTACAGCCTTGCCTAACAGGATCACGGCTAAAAATACAACTGTATATATGTAACCCTATTGTCAACTATGTATGAATGCAACCTGCCCACTTTTACTGCACGTAGCCGCTTGACAAATATTTATATTCTGATTTAACCCTTTCTTTACCTCTTTATTAGGATCCAGCGGAACTTTTCACCAACACTTAAATTTTTCAAGTTTTAACACTGAAAGCAGCAGGTCGGTAATTATTTCACTTTACCGACAGGTGAATTCCAAAAATTTCATTCTGTCTTCACGGCACTCGTACACATACAAAATTGTCTTCTCCGGTCTGTTCAACTTTAGCTGGTGCTTGCTTCAGAAGAAGCTCATCAAACAGGTTTACCTGTTGTATCCGCTTCTCTCCTCAACCCACAACTAACCAGAATCAAGTCTTGAGACGCTCTCAACTTGGCAGATCAAGATAACAGAGATTTGGTCAGGTGAGTGAGGAAAGAGTTTTGAAACTCACAATACAGTCTCATCTTGGAATTTCTCTCTTGTTCTCCATTGTAACATTTCTTCTTACTACTACATCCTCCACACCTTCAATTCTTTGGTGAGGAGTAAACATTCCTTGCGGTTTAAATCACCAGTCCCTGTCTACAACCTGCATCCTCAACAAACGCCAACATGAATGCTTACTTAAGGTGCAACAAGCCCCACGGATGATGGAAATACAATCATCAAGATTATACCGACGGACCAGGTTTCCTTTACAGTGAGAAAAGGCACGGCAGAAATTGCCACCATCCAACAAATCCATCCCACACACAATATATATATCCAAGCTACTTACGTGCCACTACCCTCCATACATTGACTTAGGTTTCCTCAAATTGTTTCTGTCAAACTTGAAATGGCCAACAACAACTAACTACGACAACGACTTGTCGCCGGCCAGATTTACTACTCGCACCACCAGCCTGTACAACCAGTCAACCTACATAATATTTTTGAACGTCCATCCATCCATGGGGTCACCACCGAAACAAGGCGCGTTCAGGTGTTTTGTTTTCAGACTAATTACCACCTTGCAAAAATGAACCCAAGGCATAACAGTTTCCCATGGATGTCTTCCAAGAAGAAGCAACTGCACCCTCGTTTTAATCTCTATTCTATGCTCCACCTGGCTTGCTCCATCCGTTTAAACTTAAGCAAACCCTGGAAAGCAATCTCGGTCCATTTCAAATCTTAATTAACCGTGTCTTTGTGGGCATGTCTTTGTATACATTATATATTTTTCCCGTACAAACGATACATGACCAGGAGCCTTTGTAAGTGAAATTATTATTTCCTTCACTGCATTTTGATGAGATTCTGCACTGGCCCGTGGTATAGTAAAAGCAGTCTGCCAGGTGTACCAAGTTCCGTGGAGGTGAAATTCAATTGGCCCTGCATAGGCTTTATACATGAACAACTTAACAACAATTATGTGGCAAAGCAAAAATTTTACAGTCAACTATTCTTGAGAGTATACACTTGTTCTTCAAGAACGCAGCTTATTGAATTTTGTGTGTAACCTGGCCCGACGGGTTTTTCTAATATCGTTTCAAACTTTAACCTGAGCATAATGTAATAATTCAAGCCGGATTCAACCAAGTCGCACACGCAAGTGTTAAAGCCGACTTTTACTATAAAGCTTTATAGCACCACCAACCAACCGGTAGTCTACTTGCCCATAACATTTTTTCTACCTCATGTACATTTTCAACTCCCATATGAACAAACTCGGACCATGTCCAAAAATCATGGAAACTTTGAGACGTTCAAAAGCTGGTTAGTCGACATTCACACCGCCTCTCGGATGTCTCGCAAAGTGAATTTCTAATTCGCAAACAATTGCCTCGGGCCAAACTGCCTATGAATCGGAAAAGAAATTCATCAAGTTTGGAAAGACGGCAGCGGAATCAATCTTTCCAAGAACATGTTCTCACAGCCAACCGGTTCAGTTTCCGAATAACGATTCAATGACTACCGTCGTCAGTAAAAGGAAATTGACATTAATCAAGTATTCCAGTCGGCACCTTAACAATCTCCCTGACCATTGTCGTATCAGCAGTAAATTTCTTTATGTTCAATTACATCCGATTGTGGCGTCCCTAATGAGCTCACTTTTCGACTTTTCAATGTATGCTGGGAAAGTCAGCCAAAGACAATCGACCAAGGTCACAGCAGTAACAGCAACAGCTTTCCGGTATCTTCATTTTGAGGCCAATCATTGATTCATTTGGCATCCTACCACCATAATTTTGATCCGCATAATTTATCGATCAAATTTTCTTCAATGCACTTGAGTGACCTTCGAAACAATACATACAAGCAATGCTGGCTCAAATCATAATTTTAAATGGCGCAGTTGGTGTGCTTCATTTCCGCAGTTCAAAGTTTATGCAGTGCTGATAGACTTCAAATGAGCAGCATTTTTACTGAATAGTTTCTTCTGTCTACGCATCAAATGTCTTTAGTGGTTTGAGGCCTGCGCGATGCGTATATATTTTTTCGTTTGTTGGTGGATTCATGAACAGCCCGCGACAATAATTACGATTATTCCGTCCGTGTGATAAAATCCCACGCCAGCTCCCGGTCCCGGTAGTGCAAATAATAATCACCCTAATGATGTGATACCTCATGTTCATTGCAGTGACATGTGGTGGCATATGTTGGCAGTTGGCAGGTTCATGAGAAACTTAGGCTCGCCATACAAAGGCAGTCTTTCTGACATAACAATCTGCTTCGGTTCATACAGTAAGTTCCGTTCTTCCGGTCCATGTCAAAAATTATTATTCAAAGCAACGAAAGCTTCAACCATGAGTTACTTGATTTTTTTCCCACTGCCTTTTTTACGCAGCAAATTGCTTGCTATTTGAACTTATTTTTTAGACGATGCCATTTCAGATTGCCTTGGACATTCAGCGACACCTAGCGTAAGCGTTTTACAGTCGGTAATTTTTCACGTACCTGGGACCGGAATGTTGTTGAAGCTCATGTCGACCGAGTGAACTCCGGTATCATGCGGCAAGAAGACTGCCTTGAAACGATGATCGCCCATAGCCTTAACCTGGCTTGTAACCCGACCTGTGAAATATTTAGCAATGAGCGAAATATATTCTTCTAGTTTGGATTCTTTCGAAATATCACATACCTCCATCAACAAGAATCGCCAAATGTCCAACTCCAGCACCTCGTCCATCAACTACAAGAATTAAAAATATTAGTAAAATTGTTTCTTCAATTGGGCCTGCCAATATATCGCCTGCTCTTACTTTCGATTTCAACTGGTCGTCCTACAACTCCATTTGGCACACGTGTAACTTTGATGGCTTTGGGATTGAACACTGCTGCTCGAAACGGCGAACCCTCAATCGGCATATCTCTCACAAATACATGGATAAGATGCTCCCCAACTTCACTTGGCACATATTTGGCACTAATTGATGAGCCGTCATCTTGTATTCTTACTGGGACTTTGCTGCTGGGGCCTGCAAACAAAAACTTCCAAAATTATCAAAATATCAAATTCTGAGCCAAATTTTTCGCGAAAACGTACCTTCAACCTCAACTTTGACATTGTTCAACGCTGTTTGCCCGAATTCCGAAGCAACCGTAACAGTCGAAGTGGCATTAACCAAAACCATGCCCAGTCCATCTCCATCGACGACCAAATCTCCATAGCTGTGGTTTGCTCCTCCAACGCCATTCACAGCCTTTGTATGACGATGATCTTCGACTTTGTGGTTCACAGTTGTATTGTAGACATTGTTCGACGAATTGAGGGTACTTGAAGAACTTTTATGGAAACTAGAAGTATTTTTGGCACTTGAGGAAGAATTATTCACAAAAGACTCGGAGTACAACTCGTCCTTCAATTTGTTACTCCGGTTTTTCATCGTCGAGCTGCTTTCTAGTCCGGTATGGCGTCCAGGCGGTTTTAGTCTTGAATGGACAGCATCCAAGGAATCCAGCATCTCCGAAGTATTCTTTGACGTTGAAGAATCCAACATTGAAGTATACTTGGAGCTCGAATGTTCCGTCGTCATTTCCTGAGAGGCCGCGTTTAGGTTCTTGTACGTTTCTCCGGCAAGAACAGCTTCACGGTCAAAACTCCGAGTTTTTCCATACATGTCTCTCGATCTTGATTTGCTCGAGCCGACTCTCAAACTGAATGGCGATCCTGTAAAAATATGACGCTTGTAATCATGCTCTAGTTTAGAAATTTAATGTTTATTTACAATTTTGGTAACATAACTTACCCCTAATTTCTGAACCGTTGAAATACACATGAACGCGATGTTTTCCTGCTCGTAGCACTGGAAGCAATATCCTTTTCACCCCATCAGCAATATATTCTGTATTGTACGGTATTGATCTAAAAGCCACAAAAATTTAAATAACATAAACACAACCACAGAACATGGAATAGAACAGGTGTATCGACAGTGTCAACAATTTGGTCAACACTTGTTGCATACACGTGTACTTCCGCATTTAGAAGCCCACATCGACTTACCTTCCTTCGTGTGTAATGTCAATGTCAACTTCTCCAAGACCTCCTGTGCCACGTGCGTCACAAATGAAAGCAAACGGAAGGCCTGGAAGAGCTCCTTCAAGTGTATCAAGCTGCAAAAATTACTCGGTTAAAATGGCCATTAATTATTGGTTCAAAATTTTTGACCCTTCAGCCAGCTTACTTTAACACCATTGGGATCAAACACAAAGCATGGGAACGGCGACCCTTGAATATCCTTTCCCTTGTACAATACATTAACTTTCCATTCTCCAGGCTCATCAGGCTTGAATGTCGCAGCGAATCCTTCCGGTTCTTTGATGACTTCGCATGGCTTGCTTCTTCCCGACGGTGCAATGGCAACAACTTCCATAAACTCTTGCTTGGCTCCAGCAGGACTAGAATCTTGTGGGTTGACTAAGACTTCGACGACGGACCCGACAGCGCAAGGCTCCAGGCCCGTATGATGGACCTTTGTGATTGGTGGCAAAATGCGACATTTCAACGGTGAACCTTGTACAGGTTCTCCTTGGTACTTGACAACGACTTCGTGGATTCCAATGTCAGTTCCTGTAAACGTTCCCTTTGTCACATTGTTAGACTGAGGTTGAAGTCGGCAGTCGACTTTTCCCGATGGACCTTTAACCTCAATGGTGATTTCCGTCGTGTCAGTTTTGTCTTCCTTGCAATCCACAATAAAGGTCACCTGAATAAAGACAAACGTGAAGCATTACGACATTGACATTGCAAAGTTGCTGATTGTCTTGTTGAACATTTACCGGAACGCCTTTACGGAACTTGCTCGACTCCCAGCTCACAGAAACACGTTGACCTGGCGGAGGCCTCTTTGGTAGCCATTGGAAGGCGGCTGTGTAAGCCATCACACCCAAATGGTCAACATGCGGGTCTGCCATGTCCTTGGGACGAAGTAGGGAAGTCACGCCCAACTTTTCTCCGCCTTTCATACCTGTCGTAGAGAATTAAACAATTATTTTAATATTCATCATTGTCCCTTGTCATGCTTGTATCATATCTCAAGTGTCATTGTTGCATAAATTTCCTCCTGTACGTGGTTCATCTGAGATCCGCATAAGATTATAACAATAGTTGGCTGGATCCCATCATATATTACCACCTCCCTCGATTATTCTCAGAAACACAATGCACAACAATTGTACATTTATTCAAACCGTAACCCGCCTGTATCCCGACTTACCTATCGCCAGATTAGACTCCCAGTGTTCAGGATCCGTCGAAATGCCGTCCATTCCTGGTGTGGGTCCACCGTAAGACCGTACCAAATCGCATAGCAGTCGTCCATCATTCCAATCCGTCTACGGAACATGAGGCAAAGTTCATTTATTATTTTTATGCTCGTAACCTTCCACGGGTCAGCTTGTTTACAAATTCATCTCGTGTAACTTTAGTACAACTTGAACGACAGGTGTACAAAAATAGCACGTACCGTGAAGTTTGAAATGTGATCCCTGGGCAACTGATTGCGGACCCAGTTCATCGTAGCCTTGTATCCGGGACCATTCTCTCGCATAAAATACGAAACGTAAGTCATTCCAGATAATTCGTCTAGATGGGGCGACGCGAGGTATTCCGGCTCCAAGACCACTGGGACACCCAGCTCTGTCTTTGCCACTTCCATTGCTCGTTTGCAGTTGGCTTCTTTGGAGTTGGCATCCATCGACTTCCAGTTCGGCATGAGTCCAGGTTGGCAATAATCTATCAAGGCGGCCAAGTTCTTTCCGCTGTTCCAGTCTGAAGTGAAATTGTTTATTTCGCAGTCGGGCAGTACTGAGCGCAGCCATGCTAGCATCAACTTCTTTGGCGGGAATTTCGAGCGTCCAATTTGGTACCGGACAATCAATGACCATATTAACCCTAATATTAACTTGAGGTTTCCGTTTACAATGTCTTCACTTCCTGCAATCACAACGCATCAACGTTACGAATATTTTAATGGTAAAAATAATGCATGGCATAGTCAAGTCCAGAGTCAATGTAGCGTTAAAGTGATGAAATTTAATTTACTCTAAAGATGTAGTAAAAAAGTTTTTGTTTATCACGTAATTCCCAATGCCAATTTTCCAGCCAAACCGCATTCTGGAAAGCGTCAATCTGTATGATGATAAGCCTCAATTACTCTGGAGCGTGAGTAAAAACTAAAGTTCTGGAAAACCTGGAGCCTTGTCTGGAAGCAATGAAACACTTGCTTATCATATCCATACAATTTAATGCAACGCTGATGCATTTCACAAATCTTCCGCCTCTCTCCAGCAGTGCTTGCATCCATACAAATTATCACTATTCTTCCCAAACCCAGTTCCAGCCAGACGGAGCATTTCCAGAATATCATTATCAAGCTTGAATGTTTAAAATGTTTCTTAAACAGAATATTAAGTGATCTAGTCATTTACTCAGAAAAGAATGCGTCCAAAAAAATTAACAAATGCTTGTACCCACTCTTTTGCAGTACTCTGATTCTGTTAAACTTTATATCAAAGCTATTTCCACAACCAAGGCAAAGCACTGGCCATTATCCACAGACTGAGGATAGGATACTGTCAAAAGTCATGAATTCAAAAACAAGTGTGAGGTAATAAAACGACACATTCGTCATTTCAGATTGCACATTGCATACAGACTTGGTAAGGTAGCAAAATATTGACACACTTTTTGCAGGAATACACCCTGCAATCTAAACCATAAAAGGACATGTCGTTAGCCCTTTTGAACACAAAGTTTGCTTTATGCATCATTTCAGCAGAGCGAATTCATTTTGTTTATGGGCAAACTGGATGCCGACATTTGATAATATACGTCGTTATACATGTACCCATCAAATGCTGAGTTACCTTAGAATCGAAACTGACCGTCTGCTTCGTTTTTGCAATCCAGTAATGTTTAAATTAGATTTTTAAAATGAATTTGAAATTTCCTCAACGAACAATTTTCGTAGAAAAATTTCTGAAGGTCTGGAGAATTTTATACTCCAAAGAATAAAATTCTTCTCTTTGCAGCTCAGATTCCTCCCTACAGCATTCCAATAATGTTAATCGCATTACGTCACCTCAAATCCCATACTTTCACGCTACTACAATACACCCAAAGCCATGTCCGGTCATGAATCATTTCTGAAATTGATACCATCCCTCAGCTACCTCAGATGCTTAAAAAAATGCTGGAGGCACCGACACAAAAATACCGGACCTTTGAAATTAGCCGTAAGCCCGTACACAACTTTTCCGAGGTTCGCCCCTAGTAGCCATTATGTTATAGTTTACATGTTAATGCCGTGAACGTTTACCAAATCTGTTCAAACCAAGTTCAGACTTCCCATTTCTCAGTGTACTGGGCATCAGCAGTTTTTCTCCATCAAAACCAAGGTTGTGAGGGAAACCATTTTCGTTGCGTGTCATCTCACGACATGAACATGTCAGCAGCGATTGTTTGACCATGTAACATGACGGGAAACAGTTTCTTAGAAAAGAGGAAACTGGCCATCCTTTCAAAACTTGTTCGGTAGTGTCCATGTCTGTCCTGAAGAAATCTGAAAATTTATTTCCCTTGTCATAATCATAAACGTCTGGTTAACATCAACCTTGAACGTGCCTCCGAGGTACACCGATTGCGAAAAGTTTCGTTAAGCCTTCTGTGTGATGACGCTATGCTCCAAATCTGGTTACCAGATCGTTTGCTTTTAAAGCAAAGCTACCTGTTAAACATCCCCTGCAGTATTGACACTACCTTCGCACTTGAGATTAATATACTCCTTTGATGCTAAACAAGCGTATTGCAGACTCAGTCAGTAATTCGCCAATTACATAATGTATACCCAATGCCATTAGTTTCCCATAAGTAGAGAGGGGTAGCTCCGACAAAATCATAACAATTTTCCTTTTAAGTCAACAGGTGAATTTGATTATGTACAAGCTCAATCCATACACACTTGTATGCATGATTACAAGCTTGCATTTTTTCTGCACAAGTTTGCCAACTCACCTATGCAGTTTGCCTCATCAGCATAATAAAAATCGCTAATTAAAAACGTTAGCGCTTCAAGCGTGCCGTCAAAGGAGAGATCGAGCCAATACGCTTAGCGCCGATAAAAAATGCTCTCAAGGAGATAGTTTCGTCAACGGCGTTTTGGAATCATGGCGGTCTCGTCGTACAAAGCCAAAAGCCCATTAGCGCAACACCTTATACACTGAATAGCTAAAATTCTTCCAGGTTCCCTCCACTATTCATCATTCCAGCCACATTAACGTCTTAAACAGAATCAGATTCAAATACCCAACAAATGCCCATCATTCATCATTCGGCTTTTTCCCACTATACCGGTTAGAGCAATACTGAGAACGAGTTCCTTGTGAGAATACCTTGTCAAAAACCAAATTTTTAACAGTTTTTCTTCTCACAGACATACAATATATGCAAGGGCCGCATATACAGACATTTTTTAAGCAAAAGCAGTCTTTGCTCAATATTACTTCTTTATACACTTTGGTCGAATATTTTCAGTTTTTTTCTCTAATTTATGACTGTACCATCCGGTCAAGAGGATGTGAATATTTCAATATGCGATGGTCTTTCCGAGTCCAATTTGTAAACACATAAATAAGATTCAGTGAGTAATTTGTGTTATCTTGTTTCAAAAACTTGTGTTTTTTAATTTGATCACAGCGAGTTCACTGAATCAAGGAAGTGTTTTTAACTCATCTGCCTTGCTGATGTGTAAAAATTCTCAAACTTTTCTCATACATCAAAGTTATTGTAAACTTGCTTCCTGAATATCCCGAATCCCTGTCCATGAGTCAAATTCATTTAATTCGCGTCTACAAAATTTCCTTACGAATTACGTCTACGTCTTATGCAACCTTGTCCTGTCGTTAGCGGTAAAAATTAAAGAAATGACAGCAATTAATTGGCACGTGTTAATCGATGCTGCAGTCTTTGAAATCAATAAGAGATACATCTCGTAATGGCACTGTTGTACAGATTAATCGGAGATGTTCTGTCAATAGCTGGCATACTGAAGGTCACGCCTGATAAGCCTCTGGGGTCCCATCGATTCTGCCTCATTCATTACGCCCACGATTATCACGCTTATCGAATTTGTACATTCCAAAAGCTTTCAACACCAGAGACATTCTACGGTCACGGACGCAGTTTTGCTGCTTTAATCTCTAGCAAATATGTTGTTTTTCAGCTAGAACCCGATGGCCAAAAATCTTAGCTGTTACTAGACAAGTAAAACCAGTCTAGCCAGATCCACTCTTTCCATATTTTCCCTAGCATTAGTCCCAGGTGGGGGCAGATAAATACGAACAAAGCTTACATAAACTTGAATTTGCAAATTTCCAACCTGCTAATCTAATGACTTGTCTTTGATAAACTGAAACTGGCGACTCTGCTACAAAGCACGAGTAAACAAATTTCCCATTACATTTTTATACGTTTACGACTTGTCATTTTTCAAAAGGTGTGGGCAAATCATCATAAAATCCAACATCCTCCTCCAAAACACCTAATAACTTATTCGTTCGAAACCATGTGACCACCCTGCAAGTTCCATCTTCGTTTCTGCATCTGTGACTGACATCCAGCTTTTCAGTTTTATATTTTCTCTCACACCTTTCTACATTCGACGTTTACGTCCCTTGTATTTGCCTGACGTTTATATGTCACAAAAATCGACGTTGAAGACATGAATTTCCTTTTGAATGTTTTCTTTTCAGTGTAATAAATCCTGACCCTTCACCCAATGCTACTTCAGTTGCTGGCTCGCATGATAGTGTGAAACTTGACATGAAGCCACTGGTATTGCATGGACGGCTTTTTATAAAATGCATTTTAGCCGGCAGAAGAATTTACTAAAGAAAATATAAATGCCGAATCAGCAGCAGTAACGTCATCGCTAATTTTAAGCATAACCTTTCCAACCCAGGTGTCCACCAGTCAAAGCGAATGTCAGATGCTATTGCGCACAAAGCGTAGCGAAAAGATCCGCTTTTTTATCCGAATGAGCCAAAAGTTGATTAAAACTAAAAGAAAAGAAACTCATTTCGCATAAATCACATCTCGTTATAATCTGAGCTTTCGGTCATAAATCTTGACCCTCA
>JAQGBJ010000463.1:0-40819 GCA_034698345.1 Sphaeridia pumilis | reverse complement strand
ATAATATTCGAGGCTGTAGCAAGAATAGCGTCAAGTGTTTCTTTAGAAAGTGGACCTGATCTCAGGTTCCAGTAGGCTTCGTTCAAAAATTCTTGGAGCTGACTGCTGATGACTTCACCATTCTCTTTTATCTGTGTTCTGATCGCTTCCCTCAGATCTGTGGGTTTGGCCGCTTTAAGCTCGCTGGAACAACAAGGGGCTCAAGTAAACACGGCAAAAACAAAAACAGAGAAAATATGAGTCTGTACCGAATAATGTTCCAGTCGATCAGCTTTTGCTGAAACAAAATTGTCCGAATTTTCACCAGCGTTCGAAGTACCAGCGGATCTGTTAGATGAAGGTGTACTTCCATTTGGTCTTTTGAGGCTCTAAACTGTTTTGACCAGGGAGGTTCCTCAGTCATGCTGGAAAAAGCTCTACTTATCAACTCTTCAATGGTCATCAGCGTTTCTAGTTTCTACTAATCACTTACAATGGCATTTTTGCAGCGATCGGCGTCCTTCCAGCGACTTCGTCGTCCTCGTCACCACGTTTGATCATGTTGCCCAAAACTGCTTCCTGCATTCTTTGACCGAAGCCTTCTTCGATTTCACGTAACAGTTGGTCATACATGTCTGGTAACTGGGCTTTGAGTGATTTCGGAATTTGCTGGATTCAAGGTTTAACTTGATGAATATTGTAGCCGACAAGTTTAAAATATGTATTGAAAACTGCAAGAATTACATTTAATATCCGGGTTTTCCAAGCCTCTGGAAAAGGTGAAATGGGAGCAGCTCGAACGCTAGTTCTCAGATAGTCGATAAAGTCATCCTGGTTTAGGTACACGTCGAGGCCATGTTTCTTTATGCGGTCGGGATTGCATTCTTCCGAGGCTCCTAGACGCCCTTCAAGGGTCAACTTTTTCAACGTGCCAACTTTTTGCAACCTTGCCCGTTTCACTATTATGTCTTCGTCTAGCTTTCGCTTTTGCTTAGCTGGGTTGTGTAATAGTAGTGGATGACGTAACCATTTGTCCGCAGGAAAACCTTCGGTGGTTGGGATCGGTGGCAGCCTAAATTTGGATAGGTTGGTTTCATGATCGAAAAAATAAATCAAATGAAAGTAAAAAACACTTACATAAGCCCCTGGTCTAGGTCTATTTGACATTTCTTTTTCTGAATTTCTCGAGCAGTACACGCCATTTTCAACCCCAGCTATCTAAATTACGATGACGAACTTGGATAATTTCTCTTACTATTTAGTTACCGTGTAGTAAATCTGACACATTTTCCGGTAAGACACATGGACAAGGAAAGCGATACTCGCCTTTGTAGTGCATAGTAAAGGAATTTCTCATAGATCAATACGATCCTGAAAAAGTATCCAGGGTAACCGGCGCCAATATGTAGAATGTTTGGCGGAAGTAAAACGATCTAACAGTTGATTCTGCTTATAACGTACATGTATAGGAATGCGAATAGTTTTGGGTTAGAGGGAACAGAAGTGAGAAAACGTCCATGTTGATTGCGTATAATTTATTCCCTTTTTTCACTACAACTTTCTTTATATAACTCACACAAACTACCGATTCGTGTGAAAAATCAATTAAAAACGAATTATGTTAACTGTTCGATATGACAAAATTAGCACAAAGTGATAGCAGTACAAATTAACTGTAACTCGGTATAAAAGCAAGAGTTTAACCTCTGCTTGTCGGATTTAACAATAAAAAGGCAGCTAACTGAATAAGCTAAATACAGAACAGAAACAGAAATTCAGTCAGAAGTCATTTGTTACTGGATCTTGTCTTGGTAAACTAAATCTCAAACTAAACAACATGTTAAAGGCCTGTTCTGCTAGATTTTGGAATCATCAAGCTACGCATACAAAAAAGGACTTCTCCTAACTATTCAGACCCTGAACAAGGCACAAACGCGTACAGTCTATTTCATATTTCCTCTGGCAACTTTTCAGAGAATGCTGATGATACTAGAAGCAACACTGCCACACATGGAGTCCCTTAGACTGCCTTCCCTTGAACTGGCTTTGTTGCCTTCGTTAAACTCTCTAAGGTCGGAAACAACTTTTGGTACAACTGGATCGACTATGGTCTTGACACGCTTTGGTCTGATAGTTCCTGAGCCATACAAAGTTTCCAGTTTGCGCTTTGGATTTTGCTGAAAACAATACAAAAACGTTAAAACAATCCGATTGCACTTCGATATCTTTATAAACAATTGACATTCACTTACTGGAAGAGACGCCTGGCAAATATGAATCTCCTCCGCTTCAATCAGTTCGTGTTTCGAGTCATCCATGCACTTGTCTCCAGAAAAATAGTTGTCCAGTCGAAATTCTCCATTGCCGCACATGATGTCATCGTAGGCGCGTTTAGCTGCACAGTATCTCGCAAATTTCATTTCATATGACGCTTCTGCAATATGGAATAAAAAACAATTTACTGATCTCGTTACAGAAATGGCACGTTTTCATCTTTGTAAGAATAGCTCACCTGTCCAGTGGTTTTCAGCAACAGTGATTGTATATTGGTACTTGTCTTTCCCCTTGATTTGGACGAGATCTTGTTTGTAAGTCACTTCACCCAGTCCCATACTCGCAACAAGGCCTTCCAATGCTCCTAAAACTGATGGAGGGATTCTGCATCCAAATGGTATCTCGTAAGTGCGAAGCGTTGGGGCTAGATCAGGACGTTCGACTCTCAGCTTTTCCAGGAAGTCTAGTGCAGCAGCCTCCTTCGCCAATGCCTTTCTTGGAGCTTCGGCTACACCTATAGTTTAAGAACAACAACATCAATGCCTTTTAATGCCGAAAGATTGTATTATAACATTCTTAAAAAACATTTGTTACCTTGTAGCTTTTTCCCAACGCGACCATCGTAATAGCAAGCTCTCCATCTCCGCTTACGGAAGTACGGTTCATCTTCGAGTTCCGGCGGCAACTCGCTGACCTCAACAACAGTAACAACGCCTATTTGCGCCAAAAGTCTGATGCCGCTTATCGGAGTAAACTTGACATTCTTAGTCAAACTGGTGACAGAACTGCGCATGGATGTTGTTGCAGCGGAGAATCCCCGTTTCAAGCTTCCTGGTCCAATTCCTCCATTCATCTGCCGATGCTGTAGAAGATTTGCGTCGTTGAGGCGCATCCTAACTTTTCCTTCGAAGTTCATGTTCTCCTGATTATTATTCGGGCGTGGTGGCACAGGTTTCTTGAATGGTTCCGGAGGTGCAGGGATTTGGCGTATTTTGATTACTTCGTCCAGCGACAAATTCATCTCGTCTACCGGTACCGGTGGTGAAGAATCTGGAGCTCCGTCCGTATTATCTCCTTCATAATCTTGCTCAGCGTTGACATCCCCGCTGTGGATCAAACCACTGGGTCTCCCGACGCCGCCATGACCATGTGGACCTCGCCTGGGCTCTCTAAACGTCTTGCTTCCTTTCAAACTTTGGACCCTGGGATGCGGCATAGGCTCAGCAAGTTTCGGGCTGTGTTCGACTTTGAGTATTTTTCGGATATCCTGCAAGTGGGAGCATGAACATTTCATTAACAGGTACCAAACATTAAACATTTTTGAACAGTTTCCAGAACCCAAGCAGTTGGAACTGCAAATTTCATCAACTTACCACGCTCTGCTGTTCAAATTCGTCTTCCATGATAAGGTCGTCATCGTCATCAGCGTCAATTTCCAGCTCAAAGTCGTCATCGCCATCAATGGCGTCTTCAAATTGCTCTTCCATGTTTGCAATTTAGATGCTTCTGCTGGTAGAAAATCCACAAACAATCACAATTTGTAGAACAGGTTTAACAATCACGAATCACAACCGAACTTTAGAGTTTTTAAAGGTCTCCAGGTTTTTCTCAAGGTTTTCAAGATTTGCACTAAGACTGTCAGTAGTAGCAACTAGCAACTCTGGAAACCAGCTATCGCTCCTGCCTATGTATCCCACAAAATGCCAATCTTAAATGCTGCTATACTGGAGCTACAGCCGCAAGACCTGATATCGATGTGCGAGATTCTCAAGATTGTTCCAGAATTCCTCGATTTGCAAGTTATTCTTATTCCGCTTCCATGCTACTCTTCAAGTGAGGTAATTAGTGGCTATACTGGCCATTCCAAAGAAAGCATACCATGTCCGTTCCGAACTAGAACTAGAAATATCTCAAAGCTGGACCTTCAATACCACCCAAAACTAAAACACTAGCAAACTGGTAGACTGGTAGACCCCTAGCCCTGGCCCGATGCCTTAATGTCATAACACATAACAATTATGAAATTTACGAATATTCAGCTTACCACAACTTTAGAACCAACGCCGTAGAGTTATTCGTCCGGTTCAAATTATATAACTCGATAATTCCTTACTTTTGCTTAGAAGTCGTCACTGGCTAGCCAAAGAATTACTCGGCAATTCTACAACGTTAAAACTCAAACATAACCGACTTTTCGACAAATTGCGTTTAGAAACGCTTGGCTTCCGCCACCGGCCTCGATGCTTGAATGAGAATGAATCGACAGACCCCCGGAACTGGCTGAACATTACACCTTCGCCGCTGCGAGAGGCAGGTTTTGATTTAAACGTTAATGCACTGCACGACGGCTGAAAGACCACCTTGATTCTGCCAGACGCCCACAAAGTCGAACCGTACTCGATGGCCACGCGGGAAATAGGAATTGTTTACATTGGTTGGCTCTACTGGCTGGCTCTAATAATGTTTTTGCAGCTGAAAGTTTGGTGCGGATAAAATAATGTCAGATTTTGTGAAATTTAATTTGTGTTGACGTAGTTTGATTTAAGTTAATTATATAGCTAATGTGCCTTTTAAGTAGCCAGTTTTGATTGCTTACGTTTTTCTTATTTTCATCTTATAGAAGGATAAAACTTCAGGATCACATCAAAAAGTTAGTGATGTACGTGGTTAGACCGGAAGTCTGTGAGTTGAAGTAACGTCTCTGCCATCATGGGTTTGAATAAATGTTAGACTGATTACGAAGGCCAAACGTAATGATGGCCAAGCGCAAAGGAGGTGGACTAAAGTTGAACATAGATCGCCATGAAAATGCGTAAGTCGAATGCTTGGATGAATTTAAAGTTAGTGGTCGACCGCTTGGAATGAAAGTCAATCGAACGTATAACTAGCTTTTTGGAATTGACAATATTTGAAGACGTGTATGTTAATGAATGCGCTTTTGCAGGGTCCCAACACCGCCTCGCAATCTCGATAAGAAGGCAACAATGACTTTGAATGGTGACGCAGTGACTGTCAACGCTAGCGATCTTGAACCTATCTTGGAATTGGGTAGAGGAGCTTATGGAATAGTGGAGAAAATGAAATACCGTCCCAATAATGTTGAGCTGGCAGTTAAAGTAAGTTACTGCACGCAAATTACTGCAAAGATTCATAATGTCTTTTGTCTAAACTTGATTTTTTCATTCCAGCGTATCCCGATGACAGTCAATACCGAAGAGCAGAAGCGGCTTTTAATGGACCTGGACATATCTATTCGATCAGCAGACTGTCCCTTCACCGTCCAATTTTTTGGTGCCTTGTACACTGATGGCGATATCTGGATCTGCATGGAGGTTATGGATACGTCGCTGGATAAGTTTTATCCTAAAGTATATTCGAAAGGTCTTGTGATACCAGAAAACATTCTTCAGAAAGTAGCATATGCAGTAAGTTTCTAATCAAGTTGGTGAAATGGTGAAAAACACTTCCGGTCATTGAAAATTTTGTCATGATGTTCAGGTAGTTCGGGCCCTGCAGTATCTACACACCAAGCTACGTGTGATCCACCGTGACGTCAAGCCCTCAAATATCTTGATCTCACGGTCTGGCATGATCAAGATGTGTGATTTTGGAATCTCGGGAAACCTAACGGCTGACTCCTGTGCAAAAACGATAGATGCTGGATGCAAGCCGTACATGGCTCCAGAACGAATCGATCCTGAAGGGAACATTGCAAACTACGACATCAGATCCGATGTATGGTCTCTGGGCATATCTTTGATGGAGCTTGCAACCGGTGAATTCCCCTACCACCGTTGGGGTTCTGTATTTGAGCAGCTGAAAGAAGTTGTCGTAGGGAACCCACCTCAGTTACCGTCCGATAAGAAATTTTCTAATGAAATTCGCGATTTTCTCAGCCAATGGTAATTACACCTGGGTCATGAATCGTTACTATAAAACTAAGACCTTCCAAGTTTATATGAATCTTGTTCTTTTCAGCCTTCGAAAGAATTACCGAGAACGACCAACTTATGACTCGCTGCTAAAATGCCCTTTCATAGCTCCTCTGGTAGCTGAAAACGACGGAGAAGACGTGGTAGCCTGGGAAGATGTCGCCGATTTCGTTTCGGAAGTTTTGGGATAACTACTTCATCTCGTTCGTCATCGGTCTGGTCCAGCATTCTGCAATTATTTCTCTTTGTAGCCGAGTTTAATGTGCCTGTGACTCCATGCCTTATATACAATTCTTAGGACAATCGATATTTGCCATACGTTTCCCACTTACAGGTTGTAAGAAAACTGGTGATAGTCATAGCGTTAGCTTTATCAAAAATATTTATCGACGCAATAATTTTCTATAAAACGCTGTAGTAGTTAAGTTAGTTTATTACGTACTTTGTACACCATTATTGACTATCGCTTTTAATAACCATGACATGATCAGCAAGCAGTCTGCTGATTGGGTCAGTTTCCAAGTGTTCTCTGAACGTTGAAATGCAATAAAGATCCGAGCTTCTTTTGACCACTTTATTCCGTTGAGTGATGAATTTTTGTAAGCATGCTTTTGCAAAAAACGTTTCTCCAGGCAACTCTAGCTCAGTCAGTCAGATGCGTTTTTAATTCCTTTCGATATTCTTAATCAAGCTAAATGGGCCTTGGGATCGCTTTGATTTTCAAATGTAAATGGCAACGAACTTGAGAGTCGATTGCCGCGCAACGTTTTTTGCTGAGCAGTGCAGGGCGTTTCAAACAATGGCAAAGGCTATTAACGGGAGGAAGACCAAGCAAATGTAGATACCCAGCCTTCGTCCCTGTGGTCCATCCACAGCGGAACCCAGAAGCATACATTTTTGTATGCGGATTGAACCTCTTAAGCGGAACACTCTGTCTTCTCAAGCTCGTGCTTTTGAACAGAGAAAGAAGAAAAGAAAACAAAGAGCATGCACACAAAGATGTGTCAGTAAGCTACTTCCCATGCACTTGGTATCATTGTGGAAGTTGAAATTAAGTGAAAATGAAGTGACAAAGGGAAGGACATTGCATATCGACAAAGCTTTGGAAGTACAGAATCTTGAATCATTTTCGCATGAACCAAAGTGTGAAGTGAAGAAGCGTGAATTGGAAAATTTTGCCTCCACAGTCTCCGAACTGGACGGTTGATCAGCAGAACTGGAGAAATTTTAGTCTGAAAAGTTGAAAAATTCTGTTGAACTCTGACCTTTTGTGATCTGCAGACATTCGGTTTTATTAAAATCCGTGTTTTCCCTTGTTTTACGCTCGAGATACCGGTGAACGACGGCTTTGTGAGCTGATTTGTATCGCATGCTGAAGTGAGGTAAGCGTCGCCTTTGTTGGTGTCAGTCGACAATTTCGAAATTTGACCAGTAGATTTTGAACTTCTTAGTTAACGGCCGTTAATCTGTAATGAACAATCAAGAGCATGGCTATTTGAAGTTATATAACTCATGCACCCATCATTCAGTCATTGCAATTCTGAGATTAAATGATGAACGTATTCCGGTTTGATAAAGGCGGTTCAAGAGATTGCTGGACTTGAACTATGTTGTAATTCATGAATCACAACTCAAGTCTGTAGTATCGTTTCTGTTGAGGTAAAATCGAAATGAAAATTTGTCAGGTCACGTCGCAGAGTTGATTCGTTGATATAGAGAGTAGTACATGTATTGATTTTTGAGGTGTTGCCACTTGAGAGTGAAGTGTAAGCATCTAAATTTAATTGCAGTGTTTTTGAATTCTAGAGACATCGCTTGCTCATTTACTCATTGCGGAAGTACTGCCATAGAAGCCAAAATGCCTTCAGCAGCAACTGCGAAAGTGGAAAAGGTGCAGGCGACGGACTACTTGGACCCGTTCAAGCAGGCTGTCATCGTGATTGAACATAAGATTCGGAATTTGGAAAAGCGAAAGGTGAGAAATTGTGAAATCTTGTGACTCTAGACAGGCTGATTCTTTATTTATCGCAGAAGAATAACCTTTAATTATTGTTTTAGGGGAAACTAGATGCGTACAAGCAAGAGCAAGAACAGGGGAAAGAGTTGAATGCGGATCAACTTTTGGCGGTTTCAAAGTACAATGAGGTTATCCAGCAATTGGACTTTTCCCGTGATATAGTCAAACAGTTTACTCAGATCGGGGAAGAAACGAATCGTGCTTACAAGAAACAACAAAAAAAGGAAAATGCTGAACGAAATGTGACTGAAACGGAACGATTTCGACAGCTTCTTCAGTTTCAGGATGTCTTGGACAGAATAGCTGTGAGTTGATTTGATGTAAAATGTAAAGGTTTGCAGTGAACAATAGATTTATGTTTGTTTGATTTTTTTCAAGGGAAACCAAAATGTTCGAAATGACTTTCTCAACGGTAATCGTGGAGCTGTGAAACTGGATAATGAAGATCTAGCGTCTTTGGAGCAATTTGCTGAACTGATCAAGCCATCTAGGGAGAATGCCGATTTCTCCAAGCGTTTAGAATTGGCTGCTGACCACATTTCATGCTTATTCCGTAAGTTTTCGTACTGAGACTTCGTGTGGGTATGGATATGGAATGGAACGGATATTCATTGATGCTTCTTGGAATCTTAGACGGTAAAGCGAAGGCTGTCGCTGGAAAAACCTACAAAGACATCCATGCTCTCCTAGTGACTGTCTCAAGTTGCGATTATTTCAAGACCACCATGCAGTTTGATCAAGCCCCTGCTGATGACACCACCGTTAGTCTGAGTAGCACTAATAGCAATGCTAATGTTCATGTAAGCGCTCCTGAACAAGCTTCTGCACCAGCTGCTCATCCTCAAAACGTAAGACAGTTCGATATTGTATTTCAGATTTTTTGTAGAAAAGAAATGATCGAAACATCAACTTTTGGACTATTCAATTTAGGATTCTTCGTACAACTTCATGCAGGACTCCCAAATCGACATCGAATCCCCTCATATGGATCCTGCTGTGGTGGCTGTTTCCTGTTTTCCTCCCCCGCCATTGCAGCAGGGCGGAGAGCCCGTGTTTGCTAATGCTGTAGATCACCTCAACAACCGTTTGAGTGAAGTATCTCTTAACTCCAAAAACCAAGATGACGATTGGGAGAATACCGGCTCTAACGTTAACTTCAATGCTCCGACTACAGGGGACGCTGACGAAGAAACGAAAGGTGCAAATCAATTGCATGTTGGTGGACTTGGAACTTAACACATCAGTTCTGAAAATTAATGTCATTTTGTTTTTCTGTAGGAGACGGCACCGGCGGTTTTGATCGTGGCCAGCGGGGTTATCGGTCTCGAGGTGGAAGAGGACGGGGTATGTCTAATGGCTATTCGCGTGGTGGATCTCGAGGTCGTGGAAGTTACCAAAACGGAGGTGGTCGTGGAGGATATAGAAACGATTACAGAGGAGAACGGACGGAGAATGGTGGTGAAGGTAAGTTTATTCTTGTACGCATATTTTCCCGATATTTCGCTTCGGTTGACTGATTTGAAAATTTATTTACGTTAGATTTCAACACTCAAGATGGAGGCTCCCGAGGTAATCGGGCGAGAGGAGGAGGAAGAGGGGGTAGAGGAAGTCAGAAGTATTCCAATAACGCATCTCAGTCGCATAATGCTGCCTACAATTCCGGTGCAACTAACTACGAAAACAATGGCACGCATGCTGGTCACCCCAGGTCAAACAGACCTTCTCAAGCAGGACGTGGTGGTTATCAACAAGGTTCCAAACAGTAAATCTAGAGTTAAAGAAATCGTCGATAATCTTTTTCACGTTTATTACAGTAGCTATTAACTCTTTACATTGATTCATTTCCTTATTTACCCGTTTGTAATTTGTATTTCTATTGGCCAGTGCAGTAAACTTTTGTCTCTCTCAGTTTCATAATTAAAACTTGTTGATCTGAATTGAAACATGGAATATGATTGCTTATTTGCATTATAATAGTTAGTCCACCAAATACCGAAATGAAAAATGTCAGGAATTCATATTGCTGCTAAGAATGCACGAAACGCTACTGCAAGCAAGCACGTGGAACAAATCAACTACTGACAGACGTCAAGCAGAAACTTGCGCGGGATGCATGAACATGTTTCGTTTGCCAGTACGGAGTTGACACTTCCTGTTCGGACGTGTTAGGATGTTGATGTGAATCATGATTGTTGTGTTGTGAGCCAAAACTGATTAAAATTCGTCATTTAGACCTTGCTTAATACGAATCTTACTGCGTAAATTAACAAAGAAAAGTATATAGTAGAATACTCTCATCGAAAAATGGTGGATAACATTGATTGGGGTTCTGACGAAGATTGGGACGATCCAGATCCAGGTAGGAAACGGCGACCTGTGCAGAAAAGAAAGAAACCGGAAACCGGATGGGATATTCCCAAAGATGTGAACCGGAGCATCAGAAATTCAGCAAAGGACGTCATTGCCCGACTAGCAAAAGCTGAATCTGCTGTGACCTGTTGTCATCGCAACAACATCAAACGGAAGTCATGCCCGTGTGGGGCACCGATCAGATTTGTAGCTTGCAAAACGTGTTCCAAAGTCATTTGTAGCGATCAGTGTTTTGGATTGAGGTAAGCAACATCGATGTATGACAGTAGAACAGCATGTTGATCTGGGCTCATGTTGGATCCGTTCGTCGTAGTACATATTAGACTAATTTTAGTTTATACTTGGTGTTTTCTAGAATTGATGATTTGCCTACGGAGACAGAGGTCCACACAGATGCCGAACAACACGATGTCACTTGCAATAATGAACAGCCGACATCGTCTCCCAAAATGATCAACAGAAGCATTTCAACCGATTCGAAAACAAAGGATGCAAAGACATTGCAAATAGTGGACGCTGACGTCAAAAATCCATTTGGATCTTTAGAAGTACCAGAAGCAATTGAGGATTTCGATTGGAGATCTTTCTACGTAAGCAAAACAAATAACTCATAGCTCAACTGGTCGCGTACTAGCTTTAGCTAGTATCATATTGCTGAATATCAGACTAATGGAAGTTTTCTGTTGCAGATCGATGTAGAAGATAGTGACCCTGATGATGGAGCGGAATGCTTAGACGAATATCTGACCTGCGTCAAGATTCATTCTGAAGGTTTTACTAGAAGCCGGCAGCTAGAAGACTACATCGGGGAAAATGTCAAAATTATGCACATGAGCAACCCTAACAGAGCTTACATAATTCCAGTTGACGTTTATGACACTTTTCTTTTGGGCGTTATGGATGAAGTTAACGATGTTTGCATGAATGGTAAGCCAATTTTGAACTTGCCAATCTTTACGTTCGGTGGCATGCTGGTTTCGAAACGTCTGTTCGACCGGGTGACTTTATCTTCATTGATGAATGTATTTCAAAAGCCATCTTTTTCTTCAGGGAAGGAATCCAGCGAAGATCTACAGCCTGGTAGTTTGGCATGTGTCTGGATTGACGAGCACTCTGAAGTCATGTTTCGTTGCTTAATTTTGGGAACGAATGAGCTTATTCGAAAAGCTAGGGTATACTTGCTTGATTTTGGAAAAATTCACTACTACGACTATGAATACATTCGCCCTTTCTCTGAAGATCTGCTCGAGGTTCGTTGTTCATGATTAATGGTACAATAACATCTTGTACAGGATAATTATTAATCCTTGGTTAACTGCTTTATAGCTGGACCTACTTGGATTCGAAACCAAAATAAAGGGATTCCCAGCCAAGATAAATTCTTTGACGGCGAGCGGATTTGCGGATTTTCAATTCTTCATGTACAAGCAAGAGTTAAAATTGACATCGGTAATGCCAGTGTGTTACAAGCTTCATCGCTTCATGACTTGTCGAATCCCATTTTAATATGTACTTTCACTATTGCTGATATTTTCAGGTTGAAAAAAATATCGATGGCTATTATGAAGTTGAACTGGAAGATGCAATCGGGAACATCACAAGACACCTTCCAAACTACTTAATTTGGGAATGGAAGACATACATTAAAGAAAAAGGTCCGAGTGATGATGAAACGGTAATTACAGGTTCGTATTTACGATTTGATATCATTAATTTAGTGACCTGTTTTCCCCGTTTTGAAAATGAATCTTTCCAGGTTTGCAACAACATGACGATGTTCTTCCTGAAAATTGGGAAGAAAGCCTATTTTGGAACGGTCCTATAAGCATGAAATGCAGTGGGATGAACAAGAAAAATGCAACTGCTGAATTTTGTGAGATTCAAAATTCTCAAATTTTGCGTGACTTCAGAATCCTCCGAAAGCAGATTATGGGATACTTCAGAAGCGTTCGATCATCACTGTACTTTCCCAACAAAAATGCGTTATGTATGGCTTCCAAAGGTGAAGTGTTGTACTTAATTTCCGCTTGCAAGGTTTTCATGTTGTGAGTTTAATGAAAATATGTTTGTATTTTGTCTGTAGCTGGGGGAGAATGGCGCAGAGCAGTTCGAATTGAAGTCAGCAATGATCTGTATTGCTTTGATACCGGTGATCGGATTGAGAATCTTACATCGACAGATGTCGAAATTCGCCGTGTTCCTAACGAATTTTTCCGGGTACCAGTTGGCCGTATCGTTTGCAAATTAGAAGGTTTGTAACAATCTGTTCTCTGATTTTTTCAAACGGTTCATTTCTAATCTCTAATTTCATTTTTTGCGCAGGAGTCGATTCTGCGAATATCAGTGAGAAGCTGGAGGTGGGGAAGTTTTACGATGTTCAAATTACTTCGCTTTCTGCATCCGATGTCTATTTGGGTCTACTGAATGAACCTGAGCCGTGAAACAGAAGAAAAAACTTCCAATGCTCACCATATTTTGCACTTTTTTATTGACTGAAAGGACAAGACTGATCCAGATAGATGGATAATGACCTAAACTGCCTAACAACTGTGCTTGTTGCGAGCGGTAAAGAAATGTATACGTTATAAAAGTAGAAAGTTGGGATGGTTCTGAAAACGTTATATCAGATTCTCGTACTGTATACGAGATAATCAACGACCGGAGTAGGGAAAATTATAGAGACGGGTGCTAACTTACATATGTATCACCTGTTGTTAGTTCATTCACTTTTGGCCAGTAATACGTTTTCGGCGCTGAATACACGTAACGCTTAATTAAAGTATGACCAATTAGGCTATACAATATCATTGTATGCAACAAGTGGTACTCTGAATTGATTTGAATATGCATTATCTGAAGCAAGGGCAATATAAAAAGCTTCACCACCGCTGATGAGCCATCAAACGATCTTGGGATTCAGCTAGTTCTGATCTGATCACTTAAGATTTCACTTACTTGGAAACATGAAGTACCAAATTGTGGCTTTGGCACTGGTTGCCTGCATTCAGGTAAGGTTTCGTTCTTGTAAACTTTGAACAAATTTCTTCAGTAATCAAGATTTCTTCTGCTAATGCAGGTCGCTACCAGCGAGGAACTCGCTGTCAAGGAGGCTCAATGGAAAGAACAAAACGTTCAACAACTCCGTCAAGCCCAAGATGGTGCTGTTGAAAGACTTCAGTTGAACTTGATCACCGCCTTGAATGGTTTGGCTCAAAGCGCTGCTACCCGTGGTGCCAACGTCACCAATGCCATTGGTAATAATGAGTTTCTCTATAGTTTTTTTAGCGTTAAAACTTCACTCTTCGGGCATTTCGCCCATGGGTATAGTTTCTCTGGTTGTGAGATTTAGATTTCTTTGGGAATAAGGTTAATGAATATCATCGTAATTTACAGCCATCTTGACCCGTGCTATCGCCACCGAAACCGTCAGCCTTGCCGGTGTCGTCGCCTACATGCCAAGACTTCTGCTCTTGGACATGCCAACCCAATTTGTCGAAGTTCTCCAACTTGTCCGCCGTAATGAAGTAAGAATCCCAAGTGATGTCAACAGTGCCATCGACACCGTCACTGCTTTGGCTCGTCAAGCTCAGACTAGCGGCATCCCAGATCAACTTTTCGGACCCGTCACCAGAGTTCTCCCCAACCTGCTCTTCGGAGTTCAAACTTTCTTGCAAACCATCATTGGAAACGTTTTTGGATTCCTCGGAGTCATTGTCTAAAAGCTTAATCTCCATTTGGCATAACTTAATTTAAAATGATAGTGAATAAAGCTGCAAATCAACCTCAAATAGGGCTTCTCTCAATAAGGCTACATTCAAGTGAATTTGGAAGAGTGCATCTGAGCGATATATATTTAATTAGCAATACGCAAAATATGTCTTAGTTCATGAAAACGGGCCACACGTATATTGTACCGCCGCTACTACCTAACGCAACAGTTTCTACAGGCCTATTTCTGTTCTGGTTGAAAACATCACTTTGAGCGTCTCCAAACCCTGTTGCATTTGTCAAATCATCCTGTAAACACACAAAAGTTGTAGATGAGATGAACTGACTTTTAAAAGAAAACTTCTTCACGAAATTCGATGGATACCTTCACCGATGCTTGAGCAGAAGTAAGATCATCTTGAGTGAAGGTAATTAACGTTGGAGCTTCCGCAGGCAGGGTAACTTCAGTGGTCTCACTATTCAAATTCTGCTGTTCATGTAATTCAGCACGAGGTCCTCTAGTATCCTAAGACAGACATATGGTATTTAGGACATAGTTAATTGTACGTAATCAAGGTTATGAAAAACATCTTACTACCTTTGAAGCGTCAGATTTTCCCTGACACCTGGTCGAGGTTGATGACGCCGTGGCAGCCAGCTGCTCACGAGAATGTGATCCCATGTGCCGTTTCATGTCTGACCGTACACGAAACGGCTTGCCACACACTACACATGTGTGAGGTTTTTCACCGGTATGTATTCTCCGATGATTCTGCAGGTAGCTTGAAGCCCGGAAAGATTTATGACAATATTCACATTTGTAGTTTTTCTCTCCAGTATGAATCCGTCTATGGACTACGAGACTGTATTTCCGGGCAAAGTCCTTCCCACAAAACTCGCATTGATGCTGTCTGACATTGGAATGTATTGAAATTTTGTGATACGTCAAGTCGCCCCATTGTCTAAAGTATTTGTCACAATGCGGGCATGCAAAAGGCTTCTCCCCACTATGTAGCCTCATGTGGACCTAGAATCAAAAAGATGAAAACCTTACTGAGTTATTGATCTTCGCGAAAAACTGATTTTCTGTGAAAACTAACTTTCAAAGCAGAAGTAGCAAAGAACCTCTTTCCACACATGTCACATTGATGAGGCCTTTCTCCAGTGTGACTCCGTAGGTGATAGATCAGAGAATTACGATGATTGAAGACCCGGTCGCAATGTGGACACTTGAGAACATCACCTCTACCGCGAGCCGCTTTCTTCTTTTTTCCGGGCGACAATTTCTCATTTTCAACTTCTTCTGAACTAGAATACCCTTCAACTTCCGGAACCATCAGTCTTGCATCATGCAGCTCGTCTTGTCCAATTTCATCCTGAACCTCGTCAGCTTCGATTTCTATAACGACTGCATTTTCATACTTCGTTGGCAGGACCTCCTTTCTGGACTTTTTTCTTCTTGTCACAATCTTTTCATGATCCTAAGAAAAAACACATATCAGTACAGCCCCGTACTTTTAGAATTTAGAGTTAATCTAGAAAAAGTGTTTGTACCGCTGAGCTGCCCTTCTCACTATGTGTGTCTTTTGATGCAGCTTGGGCTGCTTTTTGTCTTCTGGATGACCTGGATGGAGTCTTTGATATCTCGAGGGTCGTAGCTTGGGCTCCATAATCGTGTTCATTTGTAAGTACTTCGTTAACTGCATCTACTGGCTGAATATCATCTGTGGATGGTTTTTCGACAAGAGCCGGCTGATCATCAACCTCTTGGAGTACCCTTGCTTCACTCTCGTTCTCCGACTCCGACGGCCGAGCATCATCTTGTTGTTGATCACGTTTCTCATAATGCTGTTTAAGATGCTCGAAGAATTTGAACTGTTCGTTACAGTTGAAGGTTTCAGAGCAGCTTTGGCAGTTGAATGTTCCAGGTTTTGCGGATTGGATGCCCTCCATGGTACATGATGCCAAAGAGCAAGCGGGACTTCTTATCACCGTAGATGATATTGGCAATTAAAGTCAAGCCCAGTGACAACCTGTTACAAAGTCAACGATACGTACAAGAAAGGCAAATTGGGAAAATACATATTACTACCGCAGGTATTCCAAAACTTGATTTACCTATGCCCTTAACCAGATCTTAGATACATGCGTAAATGTAAAATATATTTAATCTAAAATATACGATCAGCAATTATCGCAAAATTGACATTATAGATACGAGAACTGTTTGATTTTCTTTTTACTTGTAAACAAAACATTCGCATTTTGCGGGCATACAAGGATATCTACAAGCTTGTTCTTCATTTGAGGAAAGAACTGCTTGGCTTCATCCGCGGCTATCAGACAACACCCTGAATGTTTACATCCGTTGCATATAGTTTATAGTTGGCTCTTGTCAAAAGTATGATTCACGCTGCTGTTATGTTTTTATTTAAGTTTTAAAATTTGACAAAAACCAAAAGCAGCTTGATTTTAGAGAGTATCAGAATTGCAACTAACAGTGTTTTTTGCATGAGTTGACTTTTAGTTAGTTTATGATTGTGTTTCTATAATAGCCACTCTTGCGTTTTTCCGGTGTTCAGGTATTGTTTTCTCAAAATTTTCAATTTTCTGAAGAATTACCGAATTTGTGCAATCATGTCGTCATCTGCAAGAGGGAGCCGACTGGAAAAATATGAAGTTCAAATTCCGAAACCGTCAGGTAAATCGGCAAACAGCTTTTGTCATCGTCATCAAATGTACGTAAACTCATTAACAGGTTTCTAAGATAATTGTTAATTTCCAGGAAGATTAGTTTCCGGCGGAATCTTCACATACATGGCTGGCATCTTTTTGCTATTTTCTTTTGCAAGGTATGCTAGACCCATTTTCTGATAAAGTTAATCTTGATTGAATTTGCATATTAATGAAAGAATTGATCTGATTTCGCTAGTCCGTATTGGCTTGTATCGTGGGAATACACCTTTAACCAGTTCAAGCGCATGGGATTGTGGGAGTTTTGCTTCGAAAGATACCGGCATCCATATTTTCAGTACGACAGATTGTTTTCCGGCTGCCATTACGTCTATTCTGAAAACTTTCGGATCATTCGAGAATGGTTGTTGCCTGGTAAGTCGTCAGTGATCGGTACACTCTACACGATATTTTTTATTGTACAAGATGAAATAATAAGTATCGTTGTTCTTCAGGATGGCTGATGATTGTGCAAGCTTTCATGACCCTTGCCTTTATGAGCTCTTTCGGATCCCAAGGTTTGCTGGCGTTGCTGGTAACAAGATGGCCTCTGAACCTGGTCCGTCGATATGAATGGCTAATGACGCTTACATGTGCTGGAGGAAATGCTGCTGCATGTAAGCAAACTATTTTGATTCCTATTACTGGGCTATTGAGGATTTTTTACCTTAACATTGATTCTTTGTAGCATTCCTGCTATTCTTGAGCGTTGCAATCTTTGGAGGACAATGTTACCGACGTGACTGGATGCCTTATCCGCCCTACAACTACCCATCTTGGGCATACGCTTTTGCAGTGGTAGCAATGTTCATTCACGCCTTCTCCGCCTTTATCCTTTGGGAAGAATCTAAAGAAGCAAAAGAACGGAGCTGGGAAATTGAACATCAGCCTGTGATGCCAATGCACGAAACTGGGTACGGCGGAGGAATGTCAAACCCGGGCTCGGAGACGCACCAATACGTGTAATGCAATGAGCTGGACAAATCGTTATTTAGTTAGTTTGATACTTGATCTTTTAAAAGCATTATCCCGTTTGGGGCAGCGCGTGACTTGCATGACGAACTGGGACGAGAAATCTCGTTCAATACCACTATAATAGTATTAAGAAGAATCTTGTTGTTACTTTTTAACTGATCTGATAGCTTTAGAATCTGCTTTATCACTCGTTTTGATCTAAATGTAACCTAGGCTGTGAATCATTCCGTCCATGACCTGCTACGCAGAAAATATGTACTGTTAGTATCGTTTTTCTAGAACATTTTTTATTATTATTATTCTCTAAGACAATAATCACATTGTACAAGTTTATGTAGAATACGTTAAGGGTATTTGAGGAACTTATAGCACTATCATGACATTCTGAAGACATTTTTGATACTTTTGTGATGAATAAGGTACATAAGAGAACCGGGTTTACGCAATAGACTCGTCGTGTGTATTTTATACCATGATTGTCACGTTGCTGTTGGTAGCTTAAGTTATTGTTGATCAAAGGATTTGGTAACAGTATAGAAATAGGATTAAGAATAAATCTTGTGAAAGAGTTGCATATCTCGTACAGTATTTAGTTGGTGCTTTCACTCCGTTTTTATCGAATCCTTATTATTTTTGACCTGTTGTCACTCATCAGCTACTTGCTAAATTAGAATTTTATTGCATTTTTGATCCATCCGTATGTGCCAGTTTGCTTTTAGCAGTATTTATCATAACGACATTTATAAACTTGCTACGCTCTCACCTCCTGACGAAACCTATATAATTTCCGTCTTTTTGACAACATGAAAATTGCTTTTACTCTTTCTCCCCTTTACTCTGACCCTACAAACACAAACGCGAGATTCACCTGTGAAACTTGTACATATATATACATATATATAATTTATATTCTCTCATCACATCCGCTAGTTATGCCGTCAAATGCCTTGTTGATGACGTGGTTACGCAGTACGTAGAAAAGCCAGCCAGAGCCGTAAAACCCGGACACGAAAGCGGAGAATTGGAATAGTTTGGTTGGAATTTGGTTTGTAATTTCCTGCTCGACAAATTGACAAAATTACAGTAGCGAGATGGAATGCGAAACCATGCAATTTGTTTCTATACACACACATCTCATCAAGCAACTGGCCTGGAGAAAGCCACTGACGATGACTTGTGATGTATATGTTGTTGTTGCTGTGCATTTGTTGGTGAAAGCAAATGTCGAAACAGTTGGTTTGAGTGTGTGTGTGCCGTCCAAAAGGGTTGATGATGTTTGGAAGTTGGTTTGTTGTTGATTTAGTGACGAGAAAGTGTATCAAGTTGTTTGTGAGTCAAGAACAAGAAACATGGAAACCAATTACTCGATTACACTTTGTGTTTGGCTCGCGGCTCCTTGTCGTCAGCTATTCCGGTTGGCATGATGAAGGTATAGTCTTGTTGGTTAGAATTAGATGAAAGTTGGCTAAAGTTGTCATTTTGCGCGCAGCTGTTGCCGGCGTCTGTTAAGAGACACAGCAGGAATTGCGCTTACTTCCACTGCCACTACTTCCAGCCGCCGCCTGTTTTTCCCTCAACGAGTCCAACTGGGAAGGGCTAATGTGATGGGATGAGGGCCCACCATGGTGATGACTCGAATTGGAACCCTGCTGACCTGAATCATGAACAAGGATTTGTTGGCCCACTTGTTATATTATATTTTATATAGTAGTTTATATGATAGACTTGATATCAAAAGTTGGGCAGCAACAGCAGGCCCGCCGTCTGTCCATGACGTCTCCTTCTTTTGCTTACCTGATGGAAGTGACATGCGACGTTTCCTAAGCGCCGGACTAAGTTTGTATTGAATATTGGCCTGTTTCAAAAGTTCCTTGAAGACCGTGTTGATACCATCGCCAGTTTTTGCAGAGCATTCCACGAATCCACAGGACCAAGCCCTGCTCAAGTCTCTCCCTTTGACCGATTCCACGTTATAGTCTTCGCTATCGGATTTGTTGGCGACGAGGACGATGGAAGGGTGCGGGTGTTTGGAAGATTCCGTCACTTGCTCGTACAGAATCTTTACCTGTTTTCGCAAAAAAAAAGACAAGTTCTCCATGTTATATATCGTATAATATACATGTTGACAAAATGAATTACAACTCTTGTACACGACACCCGCTTCTCCTACTATTTGTTCTTGTTGGAAAATGTACCAAAACTTTTGTTGTCGCTTTCTCTCTCTCTCTCTTTTGCTTTCTCCCTTGATGGCTGTCGTCGTACTAACTAATTTTCCCTCGCCAATATATATACACACAAACAAGGTGCAAAACTTTTTCTTTTGTTCGCTAGTTGACAGGCCATCATCGAGTAGTAGTGGGTCGACATGATGTATACATGGATGGACACATATATTCCAAATGTTCAAAGGAATCCACGACGACGACACAAAATTGCAAAATTACTCTCTGTCTTTCCCAGCCAGCCACCAACCGGATGTTTAAACGGAGATGAGAGAAGACGAGAGAGAAAGCTGGACCATTATCATGTTCATGGTCCTCGAACGAAACTGTAATTTGATTGTCGGCGACTTGATTAAAAGAGCGGAATTAAACTTTACCTCTTCAAAGCTCTCGGGTTCATCAACGGCGTAGACGAGAATGAAAGCATCCGAAGATTGAATATTTAGAGTTCGCATCGCAGGAAACTCGTGCGAGCCCGAAGTGTCCAAAATGTCGAGCGTCAGAACAGAGCCTCCGCAGTTGAACTCGGCGCGGTGAAGCTCCTCCACTGTTCGTTTGTACTTGCCGTCAAAGGTATCGAACATGAAGCGTATTATTATTGATGATTTCCCAACCTGGAGCCATTTAAACGAGTCCATTTATCAAATTACTACATTAGACACATAACATACATCTATAAAAGGCTGCCAAAAAGATCCAGTCAAAAGCAGAGCAGTAAGTGAGCAGCAGCACTTCTTTTCAAAAACATACAAGAATGGTCGCTTCGTGGTCCTCGCCGCGCCGCGCTATATATATACATTTATATTCACATGTTTCTAACGCTTTTTGAAGCCTTATGGAATTCCCGGGCATTCATCAACTGTTCCTTTTACTTCCAGTCCCTAATGTACATTCTTCCCCTGAACAAAAAGCCTACATATTCCATCCAATATATAATACACACCTTTCTCCCACAGCTCGTTTCCAGATTCATAGTATATAGTTTTGCAAAATTCCCACCTTTTGTAGCCCTATTTTATATGGACATGGACAGCACAAAGAACCAGTAGTAGCCATATTATTTTTTGAATCAGTCATGCTTTAAAAAATGTTTCAAATTTTTATTGGTTCTGTATTCATATATCTGCTGTTCAAGTTGTCAGGTTTTGTATTCAGGGTTAAAAAGCTTTTTTCAAGACAGTTTGGACATGATTTTTGGATGGACGTTTTGAAACCATCTATAAATCAATCTGAAATTTTGTTGGATCAAGTTTGAGACAGCGGGTCAAGTACATGAGGAGCGAAATTTCGAGGAAAAATTTCAAGGGAAAACACAAAAGAGGCAAGTGGATGATGATGGATACGTTTACTCAAGCAAAATAAACAAGAATTGGCTTGGAATAGAGCAATATTATCTCATATATAGTAGCCGCAGGAATGGCAAGAGTCAGTAGTAGAATAGAAGGATAGAAGAATCCTGAATCCTGATCCTCAGTCAGAATAGCTACTTCGTTTGATGTAGGATTAAAGCCTCTCAAGCTTCCCTATATATAGGAATTGGATGAAAATGTGATGAGGCGTGTGTATATATGTGTGTGTTTGAGATCCGATGCTCTGGCAAGTAAGTGCTTGAATGATGGACAAAATGGGGTTTCCGTATGCCTTTTACTTTCAACAAACGTTGTTTACCAAGCAATCACTTGAAAAGTCAAGTTGCTCCAGCAAGCGACTTTTGCTGGCCAAATATGTCAAGGTGGTGGTGATCATGGTCTCTTGTCGGCTCCAGAGTGAAGAATCCCAAAGAAACTTTCTCCAAAACGATTTCAAACCAGATTGAGTTTTGATACCCTTCTTCAAGATATACTTTTCCTCCTTGCTCTTCTTTTTCAACGAGAAGAAGCAAGCGACTGATATCAGATTGAGTAGAAAAATTGCTTATTTTGTCATGGAATCAGAAGCAGGAGTAGACGACAAAGGAGGCAAAGCTTTATCTAAACATGACATCTTGATACAAATTTCTTTGAGCCGCGGACTGGTGAAGAAAGCGGCAATTTTTTGGTAGCTTTTAGGGAAGCGGAAGAAGGATATTAAGTTGCATTTGACAGGAGAAGAGTATAGAAAAAAAGAAGAAAAAGTGAAAGGAAGAAGAAAAAAATTAGTTGAATACATATAGTTGGAGAAGGCGAACAATATCATCTGACGACGACGATATTAAACGATACTATTATTATCATGTAGGGACGCGGCTAGAAAAAAAAGTAGGCTACTATTACTATAGGTAGGCTTGGTGGCTTTCTCCATTACAAATATTTACTTTGGACCAAGTCGTTAGTGTCGTATAGTTTAGGCGGAGGAAAGTGGTAGTATCTTTGCGGGCTAATCTTTGGAGATACGAATATATGCTCCTCCTCCTCCTCCTTCTGGACCAAGCATCCAAAACCAATTTAACAAGAAACTACGAGGCTTAATTTTTTATCACGCTGTAATAATAATATATATACGTTTGAATTACCGAGTAAAAAAATATATACGGGGAATAGCAAACTACTAGCAAAGCAAATGCACAAAAAAAGGCTAATAATACATGAGGTAAACCATGTACAGCCTCAAGGCGTTCAAAAGACAAAAAAAAATATATACATGCTCGACAAGAGAAAGAGCAACTTTTTAGTAGTTCATATATATTTCAAGACCAAAAAAAACTTTAAATGTAAACAAGAGTGAAAAAGTTGTAGTTATAGTTGTCATGTTCAATTTATTATTTACCTTTGTAGCTCCAAGAATGAGTACTTTGTAGAGCGCCTTGGGGCTCTTTTTGGGACTGGGCGATCTTCGAACTTTTGACATTCCAACTGTGGGCTGGAGGCTGAGCCTTCTTTGAGGCGGGCCACGGGCGACGGGATGTGGTGGAGTCGCTGCCGTGTCAGATCTCATCAGTTGGTGACGAGACGTTAGAGGCATCTTGAGTTTCCTCCGGTGTCGAGTTTCGACGAGACACTAATTTAATTTACCAAAAAAAAGAAAAGAAAGCACTGACTGAAACGGAGCACGTTCACTGTATCTACTTTTACGGAAGGCAGCCACAAGTCCCAGGGGAAACTTGAACAAGTTTAATAGTTTTTGGATGAGACTGGAGTAGTGGTGAAATTTTGTAGGATTCTGTGGGAATTGTTGTCTTGTGATAATGTGATCATGTCGGTGATTGAGGTTGAGTTTCTTGGTGATGGAGATTGTGGTTGATGGAGTAAACGAGGAGAACAAGGACCATTGTGGTCGTAAAATATTTGAAGGACTGCAACAAGAAGAAGAAGCAGAACCGGAACTGGGAATGGAGCTCGTATAATATCCTGGTCGGCTGTCGGATGGAAAGAAAGTGAAAGAGAAAGGGACGCGAGCCCAGCTTATATATATTTCTCGATGGATAATTCAAACGACTCTGGAGCCAAGGACTGGATGGTCTCGGCGGCGGGATGTAGTTGCAAAAGAAGAAGACCAAGAAGAAGAGACTCTTTTTGATTGTACACTTGTTGCTCTTGCTCTACACTAGGAGCAGTAGTAGTAGCCAAAAGTCTTGTAACGACTTTCCTCAGGCTTTCCAAGCCTACCTCCACACACATACTCGTTTCCATATATTCCTATTGATTACTACTACTCTCAACTAGAACCACCATTTTTGCTAGCAGGAACAAAGTCGCCAGGTGGTGAATTCTGAACTAAATTCCAGTTACAGACGACAGAGCCTAAATCGCCAATCTTTGACATGTATTCGGAAAAAAAAGAGGGGAAATTGTACATGTACATCCGGGCCACACTACACACTCGAACACGTATATACACCTGAGCTGAGAGTCAAATCACCACCACAAAGGACACGTTGTGAGCATGTAATAATGTGCTGCATGTGGCTACTTATCCACATGTAAAAAGTTGTGGCAAAAAGTCGTGTGTGTCATGTATATATCAAAGTATACATTCGGTATTCGGTGATAGCCTTGTGAAAAGAGAGAAGCTGAATGGATGGATATGAATTCTTGTATTGATTTTTATGCGAATCTGCAACAAAAGTAGCGTATATAATGGTAGAGGAGAGGCAGCAGATGTATTAAATATGGACAAGTGAAAAGCTGAAGGAAAGCAACAAGAAGAAGATCAAAACAATGTGTGTGTGTGTGTTAAAGGGAAAAAGAGCTGATTTTGACTATGATGAGAGTAAGGGAAATGTGTGCATAAAAAGAGCATAAGTTGCAGGAAAAAAACGGAAAGTCCTCGATAGTATCGAATGATGCCTGGCCAACTTTACGTTTCAATTTTTAGACTGATTTCAACTTGCTTTCAGGTTGCTCCCCGTCGACAAATGTCTTCCGCTTCGCTTTCACTCGCTCATTTCCTCCATACAAGAATTGGACTTTTGTCAAACAGAGTTTGCCTTAGAATCTGGTGGAACAGATGATACCAAAAGAAGAGGAGTTTTGGAGCAACCAACTAAGTTGTATTATTGTCAGGAGACAAGTTGACTTTTCCCAATGCCGCCCCACCAAGAAGAGACTTCAAGTCCCAAGGCGGCACCGAGCGAGCTATATAAAAAGAAAGCAGCTCGATCTGGTAACAAGAAGTCGCTCAGAAATCACGTGTATATCAAGCTAGTTTTGTCAAGTTTTTGCAGAGTGGGAAAAGCAATAGTTATTTGGTAGGGACGTGTATATATACAGTGGGCGAGTTTGCGCTTGAAATTCTCAATTCGACTGTGTCAACATTGCCTTTGTTCCCGCCTGGTCTCGCTTTTGCAGTGGCTGCTTGCTGAACAAGCCGTGGCTCTCAAGTCCATTTCTCCAGCAGCATCCAGTTTCCCCGATTTTGTATATTATTCTTCCTTGCTTTCTATCTGCCTCTCTCAACGGGCTCTAACTTTGTGGATCTTTTGGTTCCCCTGAAGAGAGATTACTAGAGGCAGTAGGAGCCTCAGAAGAAAAATGTAGGTCGCCCAACGCCCCAACGCGGCGCCCTATCATCATTACACACCACTTGTTCCTTCCATCTCCCACCACTTGTTTCACCACTCAAAGCCAAGTACCACCAAACGAGACGCTTTCACCACAAATATACTCACTGACTGCGTCAAGAGCGCCACGCCAATTACCGGCATCTAACGGCCAGTTGCCCAACCCTCCCGCTCGAGGGACTGCTAGTTGGAGAAAGTCATCACGAACTGTCGACGGAAACGGGGGGAAACGATGGATAACGCTATTAGTAGAGCCACAGGTAGAGCAAAAATAGAGCAAATTTTATATGGTACAGGTACACAGGAAGGAAAAAACGGAAGGTAAACAGTGTGAGAGGCGAGTGATTATCTGGGAGCTTGGTTGACTGAAAGGCGGGACTTTCATTAATCACCAAAATGTACCTGTATCTTGGACGACGGGTAGAGTCGGCGGTATTATTATTACTATTATTTGCTTTTCTTTTGTGACCAGAGGCGTGTGTGTGCCCATTAAAAGATAAGGCAAATGGAAGCAGGCTGACTCATTTGCCAAATTACTTTTGTGTTTCTTGTCAACTCGATGTTGTCTGGCTTCCGTCAAGCGCAACAATTACCTGCGCTGAATGTGTGTAGAATTGTAATAACGTTGTTGTTGCTCATTGATGGATCCGACAGGTATTTATCGATTTCGTTAGTTTCATCAAGACTACTGAACCGAAAAACATCGACCAAGCTCCAGCTCCAAGGCGTTTGGAAACTATAGGGTCATCATTGCTGTTTCTTCAACCTGCCATCTCTCACTCAATTCCAACTGATATGGTCAACCAGGAAGCGAAACAAGAGCTTACTTTCGGGATGTAAACAAAACACTTGTTGTTGTCATCCGGGCATCCTCCTGTCACATCAACCCGAATGTTTGATGGAAGCATGTGGACTTGAGAAAGGCGGGATTCCTGTTGAATTCCAGCAACCTTTCCCCCCGGAGCCCATAATAATCAGATGAGCTCCCTCGTACTTCTTTCTCGCCCACGGTATTCAACTCGTTTTGTTTTGAAACAGGCTCAAGCGGTACCGGAAAAACCGGTCCGGTGCCAATCTGAGCAAAAAATCTCGCTCCTTTGCTCTTGTATTTATGCAAGAATATATAATAAATTGTACAGGTGGAATTATGCTGTAGACTGTGTAGAAAAGGCGGGACACGAGCAGCGTTTTTGAAATCCCAGGGATTCTTGAATCAGTTGTCGGGTTTTTCTTCGGTATGGCTTCGGGTTGGAGCTGCAGAGGCATATGTTTGTAAACAAATCCACCAGCTTGAGGACATACTCGGGGAGGAGGATGCGGCCGTTATAGCGAGGATGAGAAGAACGTTAGCGGGGTGGCTGGTGCATGGCGAATATACGAAAGGCCGCTGTATCGAAGGATGCGAGTGCAAATGAGAGGAGAGCAAGTGAGGAAGAGGTTGCTGCGGCTCGGTTTGGTTCTTGGATACTGGGTGGGAAGGGAAGGTTGGAGGCGAGCGAGAGCGCGGACGAGCCCAGCGAGCGAGTTTGTGTGAGCAAAAGTTCCAACATGGAGGGATTTAGAGTGTATGTATGCGGCGTGGTGAGGTATAGGCGGGAGAGGAGTAGAGGAGAAGGCGCGGAGGTGGCTTGCGTATATGTACGTAATAAAAATGTATTGATTCATGTGAGGAGGAGAGAAGAGGAGAGGCTAAATAAGTTGGCTGTGACGGAGGTGGATGGGTAGAGGAGGAGAGAGAAGAGCGTTACATGTATATTACAATTTACCTCCACTCCTCATCCTCCTCCTCCTCCTGTGTATTCCCTATATTAAATGTGCTTAACATGTAAAAGGTTACAATGTGCCAAAGTGCCAAAAAGAAAAGTAAACCAAAATATATTTACACTTTTGGTTCAAAGTCGTCGTCCATTATTAGCAGCAGCTTGATTAATTATTATTATTAAAGACAAATGTCGGCTGAATATGGACAAGACACATGGAGACGACGACGATATTTTAGCTGCAGTCTGGACGAAATTGAGCACGTAGTGACGTGACATGGTCGTTCCTGGCACGGATCAAATCAACCAAAAGTACAGGTGTCTGTGAGTGCAAATTGTCGGGACGGAGGTTCAAGGGGTTGCGAAAATTGTGCAAAAATTATAATCCCTTGAATAGCCCAACTACTTATGAGAAGAACAACAAGTTGACAAACGTAACATTTAAACTACTGTCTTCTGCTGCTCTCTAAAGGCTTTTTAGTCAGTCATCGACCTCGTGACCTTTTCAAAAGGATTTAATAAAACTTTGGCAAGATCTCCTAAAGTTAGTGATTCAACAAGAGTGTGGTCAAGTTGTATGCAAGAATATCAACAATAACAATAAGTTTGTACATGTGTTTTGGAAACAGGACGACCGAAAACCATTTGCGAAAACGCATGTAAACAACGTTCAGATGCGTTATGTAAACAACAACAAGCATTGTTGTGAAATTTGGAATTGGAGAGTGTGTGAAAAATTGGTGAAATAGTTCAATGTGGAGATGTTAAATGTGATGTTATGATGGATTCGTGAAAACGGACTTGAGATTAACATTTTGGAAACAAGGGCAGTCTGGATATTTTCAAGATTCATCGCTAAAGGCGATGGACGGTGAGTGGTGAATTTGTATTCTTAAGGGTTTTGTGTCGTTCAAGTGGCGTTCTAAAGAATCGAAGAAATTCATGAAAAGAGTATAAGGTTTGGAATTATAGTGTTACAAGGATTCGCGAAATGACACTTCGGCTGTCAGTTAGAGCATTTGTTGTTTGTAATGTACAGAAAATGAGTTGATTGTTTTGATGCACCGAAATCGGCCTGTAGTCTCGTAGCAATGATACGTTTCGAGTTCCTGGGGGTTGGAATTTTTGGAATTAGCCGTGTTTGAAGTTGGGATCAAATATCTGCTTTTGACGGCTGAATTTTATGACCGTCAGGTCAGGCAGTCTTGGTAATACGTACTTTCTGAAAGAATGATTTGATCAGCTCGTCTTGAATTTTTGAATTGACCGTGGTTTTGAAGAAACGTGTGGCGAAGGACGAACTTTTCTGGAAATGATTCTTGTTTCTCAAAATCTAACTTGCTAATTATATACTTGACTAATTGCATTTACAGATGTGCAGAGTTGGTGGGAAGTACCATGCATAGCTCACTTTTGTTCACTGTTTCACTCTTCCTTGAATCTTCTAGATTTTGATATCGAGGTGAGATAATTGTTCGTCTGGTAGTGCCTGTTAGTGGATGAGATTTATATTGATGTCAAGTCAATGCATTGCAGGTTTGCCTTGCACATTTACTTCCGGTTCAGTATTTGTCTCTCGTTTTTTGATTTAGGCAATAGCTGACTGAGTGAAGGGATCGAGAATGGCTATATTTGAATGTTTGCATGTGTTGCAGTTGCAGATTACAGAGCTTTGTCATTGGTGGTACTTAATTTGATGATCATTTCGGTTCCCTTTCGGTTTGATAACCCAGTTCGTGCTCCCCTTCAGTTGGTTGTGTAGTACAGCTATATATCATGGAATGAAAGTTCAGTTAAGATTGATGTCATATAGCAGAACAGTGTATCAAATGATGTTATTAGTTTGATAACTAAATACTTTTGTGGTTTGACGACTGGCCAACAATTGACAGGTAAATGTTGGTTTGCAGGAGTTCGAAGAAGCGTTATTAACCCAAACTGACGAAGAAGTTGGAACTTGCTTGGTTCAAGATCTGATCGTTCGACTTCTGAAAGGGTGCTTCGGAGTTGGCATCTCCAATAATGAAATCACTACTTCCAACTATCAGATGTACCTGAGGAGGCTGTTTCGCACCAAATGTGAAGTAAGATTTGTAGTGCAAACTAAAGCCGTTGTTAAAGAATGATTAGGATGAAAATGCTTCCGGAGGATAATGGATTAGGGATGAGGCTCACAACAATCTATCCATGAATGGCTATAGTACAGCAAAGATAACATCTATAAAACACTCGCTCACTAAGCATTAGAAACGAATAAATGAATCGAATATCTTTAGAATATATACTGATTCTGATTTTTTGTTTTGTTTCTGTTTTACAGGAAGAACCTGGCCGAGTAAACCTGTTCGACCTTGATGTGGCATTCCACTGTATACCGATACGAACACGAGTGGAGATTATTTACGATCTTTGTGACTTTCGTTTGGATGTGGGAGACGTTCAAGACACTCTAAAGGTCAGTTAAAATTTGAGTAAAAGTATTCCGGAATCCGATAAATTAATAATCTGTTTGTTTTTGGACTTTATAGTCGCTGGAAGCCCATAGCCTCCGTGTAACTGCTTTGGGGAAAGACAGTGGAGGTAGTACGTACTGGTACTTTTACGGGACCCGTTTGTATCGAGAAGATTATGACACGTCTCCAGAGGTAAGTTTACTTGGCACATTTCACGTATTGATTTGTATCCTGTAGTTGGTTCTGACGATATGTTCACGTTTGTGTTTCAGGCATCACCGGTGAAAAAACGCGCCAAGAAAGCCAATAATGAGCTACGCTATTCATTTTTGAAGAAAACCTTAAGGAACAGCAAGTGGCAAGTTGTGTGTCACACCGAAGAAGATTGGCATTTACTTACGAGCAAATTCAAAAACTGTCGATCAAAGCATGAAAAGTCGCTTCATCAAAAACTAAAGGAAGACTTTTTGCCTGAGCTTCCACGTTTGTTTGCTGTAAAAGAAAAAATGCAGCGAAAACGAATGCTCGAACAATCGCTTCGGCGAGCTAACCGTGATGTACAAGAGGATGAAAACAGAAATGACGATGAAGATGATGCACCTACAGAAGAAGAACTCCGGCGTCAGCGACTAGAACAAGAAAAGGCAGACCGCTTGTTGGCCGAAGAACTTCATCGAGAGGAGCGTCAAGCACGGTTGAGAGATAGAAGAGGAGGGGGTGGGAACTCCAGTCTAGCGACCATTGGGGACAGCGGTAGTGTTAGCAGTGGTGCAGTTAAAAAATCCAGTGACAGAACGAGAACTAAATCGAAACATTCAGAAAAGAGTGCGAAGAGAAAGCGTATGACAAACAATTCCTTGGCATCTTGTTTAACGGCGGGGGCAAACGATGAAGAAAGTGATGATACTGAAGAGGTCGAACAGGAAAGACCATCTTCGCCAAGCCCTGTTCCCACTAAAAGTGGCAAGAGAAAGGATAAAGAATCCAGTGGTTCAACGAAATCTAAGAAGCATGCGGAGAACAGGTCACACAGTGTATCTAAAGAATCAAGCAAAGGAAAAGGGAAAGCGAAAGTTAAAAGCAGTGATTTGTAAGTGATATCTAATCGAAAAGCATGGATCTTTGGAACTCATAAAGTAATAACTGTCCTTTTGAATTAGGTTCTCCCAAAGCGAAGACGACATCATAGTGGGGATGCACAAGGTTGTTGAATACATCAAGAACCACCGGGATGCATGGCCGTTTGTGAACCCTGTAGACGAAGAGTATGCCCCTAACTACTACAAAGTTGTCACGGAGCCAATGGACATTCTAACCATAGAGGATAAATTGGACAATCATGATTACACTTCTGTTGACGACTTCAAGAGTGACTTCAAAAAAATTGTTGATAATTGCAAAACATACAACGGCTTAACCAGTGGTACAGTAACAAATGATTAATCAGTTATTCGGATGATAGTCATGCAACATTATAAATTTTTGTTATGTTATTGCAGAGTATACGGAAATGGTAGAAACGTTACAAGAAGCGTTTCATAAAGCTATTAGAAAATACATAGTTCCTGATGAATCCGATGATGAGATTACAATCGAATACAACATTGAGAAGAAGTCCAAATCTCATTCTAAGCATAAAAAATCTTCAAAAACTACCGATGTGAGTCATCTAAAAAAATTAATATTAATTTGTTTAATTGATTGATCGCCTAATTATGTTCTTTTTGTATTGCAGCACAAAAAGGAGAATGAACCCGATTCAATTAAATCTTCAAAAAAGAAAGATAAGAGCGAGAAGAAGAAACGGAAAAAGGAGCTATTACGGCATCATGCTAAAGATTCTGTGGCCATGGATGCGCTCAATTCTGCCACTGCGGAGACGTTGAAAGATATTAACACATGGCTCGGTGATAGCCCAAAAAGCCAAGACTACTCATCCTCAGTATCAGCGTGTGAAGAAACAATGGATTCTGACAAAAGTAGGATGGGTGATCTGGAAAAGACGGTTAAGAAAACGTTAAAACAGCTAAAAAAGAGCAAGTCTCGTAAAGAGACCGAGGACGTGGATGCGCATTTACGGAAAGTCGGGAAAACCATCTCGAAGGAAAAGAAAAAGAAGCTACATAAACTAGACGGAAAATCCAAGAGTAAGAGCATGAAAAGCAAAGAAGGAAAAGGAAAGCATCATCACAAAAAACATCGACACGAAGAAAAACGCAGTTCTAGCTCAAGTAGCAAAATTTACCGATCTCGGAGTCCTACACCGGTTGAAATGGAAGAAGGCTCTCCGAAAAAGCCCAGTTCGAAAGAGCTCAAGAAAGTTTCGAAAAATTCTCACTCCATAAAATCCAGTACGGATGGCAAGTCAGACAGGGCAAAATTGAAATCTATTAAGAAGTCTAAACCTAATCTACCGTCGGGATTAAAACGCTTTGGGAGTAAAACCCACAAATTCGGAATTTCTTCAGATTCAAAGAAAGGGAAGGAAGGGACAGCGAGTGGCAGCAGTACGCATACGTACGGAAGCTACAAAGCGTTATGTTCTGGAGAAAACATTAATAGTGTTGGTGCTAGTGCGAACAACAGTGCTTCGAAAGATGTGCAAGACAAAAAGAAATGTTTACTAATCAACAACCCACAAGGAACTTCTGTTGGGGGTCCACGGCTAAGTTTAGGTTCTGTTTTAGCTAACGACGAGATTAAGCTTGGAGAATACCGGAGTGGAGATTCAGATGATGAGGAAATTGTCCTAAAGACTAGCCAAGAGGTTAAAGATCGCTTCGACCATTTGAAGGAAAAGGTTCTAGGTGAACAACTTATGGCAGAAAAGCAGGCTGCAGACAAAGAAGCAGAAGAAAAAGCAAAGCAACTGGAAGATGAAAAGAAAGCAGAAGCTGACCGAAAGCTTGACAATGTCAAAGGATTCAATCGTGATAAATGTATGCCTAATTGGTCTGCGTGGCTGAAAGCATTTGGGCCCAAAAAGTCTTCTGGTGGGTCTACAAAAAAAGGTGAGACTGATCCAAAAGCAAAATTCAAAGTGTTGGGTCGCGCCACTGATGCAGCTGAGGAGAAGACAAAACATGTCACCAAGGTCAGTGGTTGTAAAACACCAGCGCAACACGCTTCACCACCGTTGAGCAAGTACGGCTCCATGCCGCATGAAGAAGAAGACGGGTTGATGAACACACATGGAAATAAAAACACTGGGGACGTGTACAGGAAGGATAGAAGACGGAAAATGAGCTGCAGCAGTCTTTCATCACAGAGCGAAACAGGATCTCCATATCCGCCTCAATCCTTAGACGATGTAAACAGGATCAACCCACCTCGATGGGTCGAAGAGCAGCAATGGGGAGCCACACAATCACCAGCATCATCTCATATGAGTTCACAGTCTCCCGCGGGTCCAAATTCGCCATTTTCGCCGCCTGTATCTAGTCCTCCTCCGCAAGCCCAACCTTGGCCAGCGGCACCAGTACGTGTTGGCTTTTATCAAGATCTTACTCTGCAGCATCCAAGTCCCGATAAGTCAGTGGACTCAAACTCCGGTTCGAATGTATCCAGCCCAAATCCTCTTCCAGCTAGACCAAGATCTAGGGATAACTTGAATCGGGACAATTACTCGTATGCTGCCAACAATTACGGGCAAAGGCAAGGTGACAGTGTGCCAAGTCCTGCTACTAATTCAAATTCGCCAGCCACACCGACCGTCAATGTTGATTCTCCTGGAAGCCGTAGCATGGGATCAGTGGATTCGCCGCAATCACCTGTTGTTGTTAACCACCATTTGGAGAAAGTTCGGGGCAGAAGCAAAAATCGATCTGCGTCACCTCCAATGGCGCATTATTCGCTACCGCCATCACGACACACTGGACCTTATACTAGTCAGGATTCTCAGCTTTCCGCACCTGTTTCCCTCAGGACCTCTGATAATCCAACAGCCATCAACTTGAATGTGAATGCGACTAACCTTTCTCCGTCTATGCGCTCGGCATCTGCGAAACTTGTTAGCTACATGAATGACACTGGAAACCCAATTAGTGCCCACAGTGGCAGCTTGTACCACGATAATATCCATTCAACAACAACAACTCCACAGCCCGCGCATTCAGGTGGAAAATATCCTCTACCTGCACCAGCTCATCGACAGCCGCCTTTGGTGAACCATGACCTACCGGGCATATCTTCGGCGTCGGTCATGCAGAACCATGGGGTAATTGTGAGTGGGATCCATTCGAATGTTTTTCCAACGAATTTGTCGTCGAACATGTCCCAGTCGCCCCCTTTCCCAGGAAATCTTTACACTGGTGCCAAGGGTATTCTCGCTGGAGCAGAAGCTCTCAAGTCGACCCCAGATGGACGTTATTACAAAGCCAACTTGCCAAGTGGAATCATGACTCCATCGGTAGCGCATAGTGCACCAGTAACCTCCAGTAGCCGAGGTAGAAAATCATCCGCCAATCATTCATCAAAATCTGGTTCCCCTATGACCGTCGTGGGATCTCCAGTTCCAGGCGTAAGCCCAGATCTTGCCTTGCTAGAAGGTAAACTAGGTGCAGAGCTCAATGTCAACGGTATTCAGTGGCCTCACAATTTGGCATCCCTGACGCAAATTGTAAACAGTATTCCGAATCCGATGGCTTTGGCTTCTCCTGGATTGCCATCAGCTTATCGTGCTCATTTCGACGCAAATGTAGCCAGCGCTGTCGAGAACATGTCGAAATATCAACGGTATGAAGCGTATGCAGCTATGAACGCGAAGAGCGGCGGAAGCACTGGAAGCAATGACACCCATTCTTCATCCGGCTCGGACAAATCTCAGGCATCCGATAGAGAACCAGCTCCTGTGGAAAGGCGTTCATCCAAAAATGAATCTAAATCTTCAAGGTGAGTATCTCATTAAGATCTAAGATAAATACTATTTCTATTCGTATTTGTTATAATCTCAAATGGCGTATTTCAGATCTCAAAGTTCAGGGAAGTCCAGTGGATTTGGATTTGCAGCTTTACCACCTGATATCGCCATGTATTCGAAGGAGATGGCGGAGCCTGGCGGCCTGTATGGCTCATCGTCACCATCTTTAGCACATCATAGATCTGAACTCTACCCTGCGTCGTCACCAAGTTTTCACCCGAGTTTTTCTTCTTCGGTAAAAACAACAGCCGGAGGCGTCCCTGGGGCTACTTTACCTCCGTATCCGATACCTCCGTTTGTTGGATCGCACCCATCACCGTACCAACCTCAGCCAGTGTCATCGCAACCTTCCCCTTTCAGCCACTCTCAAGGAGGTCGTGGCATGGTGGATCCTTACCAACAATTTTTCACTGGGTCTCCGCACGTCATGGGACTGCTTCCTCCTACCAGTTATGCTGGCCCATTCACACATCCACATCATAGTTTTAGCTTAAACCGCCCTGGTTGGATTTAGATGCCAATTGGTTCTAATCAAGATTTATCTACTGCAATATTATTTAGCTTTTTGGAACTGTTTAGACTAGTTCAAGTTTTTTTTCGAATTTCGAATCATGATATGTTGTACATCGCTTTTTGACACTTTTTTAACGGCACAATGTACGTATTACGTAGTTGTTTACATCGTTATCCAATCATGCTCTCATTTTTGTTCGATGACATTAAGTTTTATTATTTTACCAATCAACCTGTTGGTATCCAGTTTTGACGAAGCTAAATTGTGGATAAGCTTGAGCCCTCGAAGTCGTTCTACGTCCAATGTAGCTTGATGTAGTCGATATATTGATGAAATCTAATATAGGTAACCTTCAGTACTGTACACCACGGATGTACTGTACTGTATATTTATACGCTTGTTAACTTGAAATTGTGGTAGATTATGACGAAGGTTGATGTTTCATAGATTTGTACAATAGAGTAAGCGTAAAGGGCTAGTTCGTATCCGTATTGTATATACTGCAATTATTGTGTATTTTACATGAATGTTTCACCTTATCTGTTGTTATAATCATAACTATAACTAACTACTATAACCCGAATGAACAAACGGAATAAAAGGACGTCTTTCATCAAGAAACAAAAACTATCGAACTGGAAGTGTTCATTCACTTTTTTATTGTAACAATGTTTAAAGAATTAGCTACATCATCAGTCACTCATGTCAGAATTGCCAGCATCATCACTATCATCGAGCTCATCTTCGGAATCTTCCGTTTTCACGGATGTATCGTCTTCGGCTATGCCTTCCGCAGTGCTAGACACTAGTAAATACCGTAAAAGATACTTATTGTGGGAAGATCTGCAAATGCGAGACATGAATTAGATTGAGCACAAGCACAAAATAAAATGAATTACGAATAAAATTTTAATTGCCAATTACAGTGAAAGGATGTCTTCATGTCTTCGGAGTATATTCCTTTCCAAGTTGCTCAATGCAGGCTTATACTTCTGTGATGCGGCTTTGAGGCTAGGCAAGTGGCATTTGAGTAAGGTTTGAACCCATTTTACGTAGAATTGTAAATGCCTACTAGTTCCCACTTCAGCACTCAAGAACTTCAAAATAAGATCGACAGATTCTTTTGGCAAAGCTTGGCAAACAGCTTGAACTGCAAAAAAGTCAGAATAAACAAAATGTCGTCTACCAATCATCAGCCATAGCGTTAACTCGCACTCACTGTGAGTTACAGGTACTTGCTCCAGAACTTCTCGAATATGTTCCGTGATGTTTAGTCTCAAAGCCATTATCAATGCTAAAATGAAAAAAGAAATTAGGCGAGTGGAAAATTCTTAAATGCAGTTGATGGATTCAGAATTTACCTGTATCAAACTTCGCATCTTTTATTTCAGCTTTGATTGCTCTGGGCGTCAGATTTTCATCAAGATTAATAGGGGCGAAGACAAAATCCACATCTGTAGAATATATTAGTAAACCTTCCGTACTGGCAGCCCCCCAAATCCGACCTGTGATAGAAACCGAATAGGCAATGTTTATATTAAATCATTTCAGCATGAAAATCCACAACTATGAACAACTTGCCTGTGCTGCTAAATTTGATTGCCTGAACTTTAACTTCATCAGTAAAAGATCTCGCTGCCATATTGCCTTTTCTAGCACCAGGTAAATTGAGTTTGTCAGCATCTTCGTCGTCACGTAGTTCAATATTGTTGACGATTCCAAAGTCAGTCAACGTACGATGGTTCAGGTATTGCTGCAAAAACACAGATGGCGAACCTAGTTAACCTAGTGAACTTCTTTCATTGCTATTTCCTAACAAATCCACTTACGTTCATTCCATGAAGAGACCGATTTTTAGTAATGTGGTACTTTTGAATTAGTACTTTTGTGCTTGCATCGTATTCGCAGATGTTTTTTGATCTCCCAGCAGCTAGTAAACTTCCTCCATCCGCCGAGTAACATAACGATGTGAAAGCTCTGTAGGATGAAACCTTTAGCTTAGCTTTAAAGATTAAAAGTTGAAATATTGTGAGTTGAGCGAGCAACTTACTGTGATTCTAAATTTTTCTTCGCAGTTACAACATCGGTGCTGGCACGTGCTGCACCCAGATGGTTTCTACCTTCAATACTTCCCTGCTGAACTGCTGTACTAGCATCGAAAAATGAAATTTGACAATCCAAAGTTCCCACAGCTATTTCCTTCCCGTCTGGACGAAACGCCAAACAAGTCCCTGTGAAAAACAAAACAATAAATTTTAACTTTAAAAATCTTACCTTATGTAATGTGTCTGTGTAAAAATCAGTTACCTTCAACATAAAGTTGTACAATCTCTCGGGAAGAGCTAGATTCAATCGAGTCCCAGATTCGCAATGTTTTGTCCCAACTTACGGAAGCTAGAGTCATACTTCCCAAACTAGGACTGAAAGCTATTCTTGATACCGGTCCTTCATGACCCGACAACACCTGTGTAAAAAACTAATATAGATTGGCATCCTTTTAGTATTTGAACATATTTCATGTTATCCTGCTCACCTCCAATAATCTCCCGGTACTAATAGACCAAATGAATATATCGAAAATATCTTGACCTCCAGCAGCAACAAACTCTCTACTAGCGTCAACACTTAGACAACTGAATTGGACAGGCTTCGGTGAAGTGAACGTGCGGAAATTTCGGTACCTGCAAAATATATGCGTAAAGAACATCCCTAAAAGCTACACGAAACTAAATATTGAATTTTCCTACCTTGTAAGGTCGAAAGCACGTACAGTACCATCGAGGGATGCCGAAATTACAGCTTTACCATTCTGGGTAAACACAACATCTGAAACTCCAGCTTTGTGCTCATTGAACGTCACAAAACAGAATGACGATACAAGATCCCAAACTTTAACCTGTGAACCAAAGAGAAATTGACGAAAATTGAACATCTTTGCAGTAATAATTTTAGTGTTTTTCCGTACCTTCGCATCTTCTCCTCCAGTAACAACATAGCGCCCATCCGGCGAGAAGTCTATAGCGTTCATGAGAGCCAAATGCCCTTGCTGCTTCATCACGTACGTTTCACTCGGCCATTCCCACACCAACAGCTGGCCCAAGTCAGCACAGCCAACAGCTATGAAAAAACTGTTACTATTCAACGTTATGGTTGAGATAGCTTGATTTGAGATGCTAGAGACACAAAATTAAGATTAGCAGAGACAACTGTATTTGAATGCAACCCTTTGTATCCCACTCACTTCAGAGAAGTCACTATCTCGAACTCTGGCAGTAGATGTATGAAGAATGATCCATCTTCAAAACCAGTTACAACAGTAACCGTATTGCGAACACAAAAGTCTGCACAAGTCAATACAGGAGCCCGAGTTCCTTTTTTGAACAAATCGCTGTAGAAGTGTCTCGATGTTTTACGGAATCTAATCGATTCTAAATTTTCGGACTCTGGCTTGACCTCCTCTCCATCTTCGTTTTCTTTGCTTTTTTCTGTTGAAAGGAGCAACAACATTATCCTCCAAGTTATTACTGCAAATTTTATTATTCTAATTTTCTCATACCTTCAATATCGTCATCAACTAATGTCCTTGATTTCATCAATTTTCCTGAATCTAGTACGAATTCATGAGGTTCATGTGAACAATCCCAAATGCACAGCTGGCCATTCCTGCGAAACGCAACATTAAAACAAGCTCGTGCACTATATCCCCAATTCCAGATGAGATGAGACAGCTTCCTTACCTACTAACTGAATAGAATTGGTAACTTTTATGAGCAAAAGAACATTCAACTACAGCATCGGAATGGCCGGTAAAAGACGAACTGCGAAAGTTTGAATACTTTTGGAGAGGACACATGCGGATCATCATGTCTTCAGACCCAGCAGCGAAGAACCTGTGACATTCAATAACCTTTGAAATTCGAAATCTTTTGCCACTGTAATGACGGACCATAGGAGTTTTTTGTTCCGAACCTGGAGTCGAAAGACCATGAAATACAAGTTACTGGATGTTTCGTGTCTCCGACATTGGACAATTTCTCCATCACAAAAGGGTTAAAACATCGTTTTGCCACTGGTGCATTGTATACAAAGACTGGAAATCAAACCAAAAATTGCCAGCGGACGTCCAAACGTTGAAAAAAATATTACTTGTAGCTCACCAGTTCCTTCCTTCGCAATCGCAAAATGTTCACCATTTGGGGAAAACTGAATACAGCTGACATTTTTCCCAACTTTTAAACAATGAATCGATGTCTTTGCTTTCAAGCTGATTACATGAACCTCGCCAACTAAAATCATGAAAATTTAACCTTCAGAGCCGATCAAACCTCAAATCCGTAATGCATTTAGCTCAAATCAGCTTACGTTCAGTAGCGGCAATCAAGATTAGCCCATTAGGAGATAGAGCTACAGCTGTAATGTTGCTGCTAAGCTCAACCGGCAGAGTTTCCGAAACATTACTGCAAACAGAACAAAACCATTAGTTACTTCCGTAGCCGTTACTGCTGCAATTTTATTCTTCGAAATGCATGGTTCTTACTTTTTGAGGTCGTAGAAAGTAACTCGGTTGCCAACAGGACTAATCGCGGTGAAGCCATCTGGAGTCAACAGAACATTTCCACGGCGATAGACAGTCCCAAGAAGCTTGGAAAACTAAAATACCATAATTTGATGACCCGTTCAAGTGGCATTTCTTCATTTTATCTCTAGGTTAAACAATGTTTACTTACTTTGAAAAGTTTCATCTTGAACAGTTACTTCACTGGCCAGAATAATTAAGACTGACTCATCTGGAACTCCGATGTACAAAAAATCCCCGAAAATTAAGGCAGAATGTCACAGAAATCCATTTGGCAATGTTTTGTTATTGACTTGAGTTGTAAACACGTGTTCGGAACAACCAGAAATTTAGCTCCGCGCGTTATTGTTTGGCATGTGGGAGTTTAAACTTACCGCTTTTTAAACGTGAGCCAAGGATATACTATCCCAAGCTGATGCTCACCGTACAGAGATGGCGTCGTAAACTATCCAAAATATTCTTTCAAGGAAAAGTAACTGAATTCGTTTGTCGGAACAATGTTTATTACCATTAAAGTACAATTAAAGAACTGAACTGCAACTGTCGTTTACGTTTGTACATATATAACGATGACACATAAATGCTGACAAGTTTTTTAGTTTTGACAAACAGGATAAATGAAATTAGAAGCCACGCGGTCTTAAAAATTCACCAGTTAATTTCAACTAGCTTTTTAGCTGCACAAGGCTAAGATCGAGACATGTGATCACAGCTCAGTTCTGTCCCGAGTGCTAACATAGCGCAATCCCCAACCGAAGACGATTACGATGCCCAGCAAGATCCACAATGGCCACGCCCCTGCTGGATCCCAGTCCGGTAGATCGTCGGTGGCAGGTTCTCCGTGCATCGCCATGCCTGTCAATTGCTCCCCTGCTCGGTGTCCTTCTTGTGGCTGTGGTGTCACATTGTCCACTACTGCTTCTCCTTGACCCGAAACGGCAGCCAACCTCTGCAACTCTCCTTCGCGATTAGACTCCATCTAAAAAATGAAAAAAAGAAACTTCGTTAACAATGTTGACGTAAAATCTTAGCGCTTCCGCGTAAAAAACTCGTACGGCAACGGCTGTTAATCAAACGGAAAAAAGGGACGATATAAAAAACTTTCGTAGTTTTTAGTTTCCCTAAATATGCAAGGATTAGCTACAGCCATTACGAGTTTACGGTTGTTAAAAAAGGCGCATATAAAGTTCCCAGGCAGATTTGGATCTGATTGTGTTCGTCTATCAGAAATATCGGATATTTTGGTCAAAACCTTGATGGCAGTTTCTTGAGCGAAAGGCTATGAATGAACAAAACTTATGTTTATTTGGCAAGACTACTACTACCAAGGCAATTGGATAGACCCTTTTTGATTTCGATAGGCATACGCATTGATGGGGGTGAAAAAAGAGCTGAATGGGGAAACGGTGT
>JAQGBJ010000462.1:0-40821 GCA_034698345.1 Sphaeridia pumilis | reverse complement strand
GTGCTTTCTTACTGTCTTTTGTGCTGCTTTAATCCAGTGTGTTTTGGAGTCATGTCAACAAGAGGTAAGCTAATCTACCAGCTTTTTCAAAGCAAATCCAGCCAGAGCGCGACCAACTGATTCCAGCCTATTGATTTCCTCCACAACTTTTAAGTTTTCAGTTTCCATTTACTTTCTCTTCTATTCAACCTCAATTTTCCTCTGGTTTTGGTTATTGTCAGGTGTAATTTTGCATTTGGTTCTTCAACCCCGACATAAGAAACATGTGTCAAGATTTTATTGCCGGAAAATGGACTTAACGTCGACAGTTTGTTTTTCTTTGTTATTTTGGTAAAAGAAAAGTTGGTTGGGAAGGTTGAGAAAGAAGCTGCGATGTAAATTCGTGTCGATTTGTTAATTGTTATGAACCTTTTCCGTTATCTTCAAAGTCTCAAAAGCAATGTTTGTTTGTCCGTTCTCGTTTCTGTATGTGGAACATTTGTTCGCGAAATGTGTGATCTGTCTGATTACTGAAATTAACAGTCGTTCGTTTCGCTTTGTGTATCTTTTCTCAATGTTCTGTCCTCAGGATGATATACAGTAGAAATAGTTTATGAAGCGATGGGAATTGGGTTGCAAGTTTTGATATGAAACATGAAATGGAGACGGACAGAGAAATGAATTTTTACTATTATAGTGATGATTGATAGAAGTAGATTAGGAGGTAATTGGTTTTCGCGCCTGTCCTCCACAGACGACTGGTTCTAATAGAAACTTTGTTTTTGTTTCATTTCCCTCGATTCAGCCGAAGTGGTGTGGTTCGCGGAAGAGTTGTGACGCCGAACGGGAGCGGTTTGATGGGAGTTCGCGTCAGCAGCAGCTCGCCCATGGAACCTCTCGGTGGATTCACTCTGACACAGGACGACGGCTGGTTCGATCTCATGGTCAACGGCGGTGGCGCTGTAACTCTTCACTTTGGACGAAGTCCCTTCAATCCCAAGACTCGAACAATCTTTGTGCCCTGGAACGAGGTAAAAAAGAAGATGACTTCAATTGAAAAACGAACCCTTTATGACAAATTAATGCAATTTGCTAACAATATAATGTACTTGCAGGTTGTAATAATTGACACGGTCGTAATGGGCCTGGTGGAAAGCGACGGAAAGTCGTTTGTTCGCGGGCAAACTTGCGATTCTCACGATTATGACGTAATGAAGCCTGTGGTTCTGGCAACATGGAAACATGGCTTTCAGGGAAATTGTCCGGAAGCCAGCAGGATTCTGGTGGAATCTCAGGTGAGTCTATTTGATGGCACATATCCAATGAAAGTTGTCAAGGGACGCGAGAGCTTTTACGTTATTACTGACGGAGGATGTCAGAGGAGTGAAAAGACTGATTGAGGTTGCATACCAGGGCGTGGCTACGAGATCGAAATATCTTGGAGGATATGCCAGCGAGCAAAGGGGAACTTGGGCTGGCAGGCATCGGCAGATGCGACGAGGTAGTTTTCAGATGGAAAAGGAGAAAGCCCTGAGTCTTTGGCTCTTATAAAGTTTAAAGAAAGACAAATGATTGTGGAATGGGTGACAGGTCGCTGGCGAATTGGGAGTATTTAACCGTAAAACGACCAAGAGAAAGGAGCAGCGTAAAGATTTATGGTGTAAATTATTACAACATTCTCTGACGCAGTCACGAGTGTACAGTCGAGTCATTAACATTCTCAAGCGTCCCAGGGTCGCGCCATTGCGCCATCGTTTCGCTAGGGCAGCTCAACAGAAACTGTTTCTTCTTCCTATTAGTTTCGAGGCAGAGCTGCTGTCTCTTTTAAATTTCAATATGCACTTCCAGTCTTTCTTTCTGTTTGTTTTCAGCCCAAGCTTTGGCAAGTTTTGGGCTGTTTGCTTGAGCAGGTCGAAGAATTTGGTAGAATGCAATAACTAGGACCAAGTAACTACAGCTTGAGGCGTATATTCATAACGACGTTTACTGCTTCCCTCTGAAATGTCTGGCTATAATTTTGGTGCCTGGGGTAATTAGCACATGAATATTCCAATCTTTGAACTGTACAAGGTTCCAGGGTAGATAGCGCAGAGAAGGGAACAAGAAATAACGAGTTTTCTCCTTTCCTCCAACATGGAAACTTGAGATGTTGCAAAACTTTCGTCGTTTGCCAAACTTACTTAAGAACAGTACATTGCGATCCATTCTTAATCTCATTAAGTCGCGGCATCTGATAATACACCGTGAGGCTGGCGCAATGTTCCCGCTTCCGGCTCTCTTTCGCTTGGAAACATTTCGCTTGGTTGAGTGTAAGAAGCTTGCGGTGTGCGTCCATTTGTATAAGCGGCAAAAGGAGGGTGAAAGTATCATAACTTGTGGAGCTCAGGAAATTATTATACTGTTGTTGTTATGGGTTTCAGGTTGTGCAAGAGAGCATCAGAGTTCCCGGAACAGACCTCCATCTCATGTACCACAGCTCGAGGGTCCAAGGCTACTTGTCGACGATACAACTTCAACTCACGCCGGAGGCCATTCCTTCCACTCTGAAGCGAGTCCATCTCCGAATCACCATTGAAGGAGTCTTGTTCGAGAAGATCTTCGAAGCTGATCCAAACATCAAGTACACTTACGCTTGGAATCGCTTGAACGTCTACCGTCAGCGGGTCTATGGAGTCACAACGGCCATCGTCAAAGTTGGCTACGAATACACCAACTGTGCGAGCACCATTTGGGAAGTTCAGAGCACGACGCTTTCAGGTCATGACATGAGCATTAGCGACGTTGGCGGCTGGAACTTGGACATTCATCACCGCTACAACTTCCATGAAGGAATCATTCAGAAGGGCGACGGAACCAACATTTACTTGAAACATCGGCCTCGAGTCATAATCACGAGCATGGGAAATGGATACCTTCGATCGCTCGACTGTAATGCTGATTGTAACGGCGCTGCGACAAAGCAGAGGCTCCTCGCTCCCGTTTCTCTGCAGGCTTCTCCGGACGGTTCTGTTTTCGTTGGGGATTTCGATTTGATTCGCAGAATGATGATCGATGGAACTGTTCACACCGTCGTGAAATTAAAGTAAGGAAATGACGTGACTTTGTTCTTTATTTACTTTGTTTCCATCTCTTGATGATGTCTGTGTCAACGAGAAGAAGAAAGAAATGTGTTTTGGAAGACTGGTGAAATTGGTTGGTAGTTGTTGGGAGAGGAAGGATATCAGACACAGAGACGAGATGACGACAACGTCAAGATTACTGAGGAAAAGTTTCCGAGTGATCAGAAAAATACATAGAATAGAGTTAAATTGAAATGATGCTTTTGTTCTTGGCTCGGAGCACTAGGACAATATTGGTAGAGTCGTATTCCTTTGTGCCTTTGAAGAAGACATGAAATGGAGAAAGACCTTGTATATTCGTTTACTGAAGGGAAAAGCATTATTGGATGGCTTGTAGCAGGATCCGGAGACTCTTTGATTTCACTCACTGATATGAAGTAGATGAGAAAACGGGAATTGAGTTTTGAAGGCAATGCACAAAATTGTTGGTGAAAAAGGTATTAAGTTGCACAATCATTCCTTTGTTTTAGCGCCACAAGAGTGTCATACCGGTATCACATGGCCCTTAGTCCCGTCGACAACCTCCTCTATATTTCCGACCCTGAATCTCATCAAATCATCCGAGTCCGCAACATTGAGGACACGAGCGACCCCGAAAGGAACTGGGAGCCCGTCGTTGGGTCCGGGGAAAGATGTCTTCCAGGTGATGAAGCACATTGCGGTGATGACGCTCCAGCGCGCGACGCCAAGTTGGCGTACCCAAAAGGAGTCGCTGTTTCAGCAGACAATGTCGTCTATTTTGCTGATGGCACAAACATTCGCAAAGTTGACAAAGACGGCATCATTACTACTGTCATTGGAAACCATCACCATAAATCCCATTGGAAACCAATTCCTTGTGAGGGAACTCTCAAAGTTGAAGAGGTACGATTTGTTTGTGATATGCGGAGCTTGATATCCATTTCAAATTTTGTTTGAACTTTAGCTTCATGCCACTGCAATGCTTGTTCAAACGAAATTTCGGTATCAGAAAGGTTATTAAAAATATGTTTGCAAGCTGTTGAAACTCTTCCCTCTATCTACACAGGTTCATTTGCGCTGGCCAACTGAGCTGGTAATCAATCCTCTGGACAACTCGTTGTACATTATCGATGACCATATGATTCTCAAGCTTACTGAAGACAACCGCGTTAGGATAATCGCTGGCCGACCTTTCCATTGCAACGTTCCATCAGGCGGATTCGACGCTGACCTGGCGACACACACGTCCCTCATCAGTCCTCAAAGCATGACCTTTGCCTCAAACGGAGATTTGTACGTTGCGGAATCGGATTCTCAGAGAATAAACCGCATCCGAATCATAACAACAGACGGGAAGATTAGTCATTTCGCCGGTGCTGACTCCAAATGTAATTGCGTCGATGTGGGCTGCAGTTGCTTCGAGGAAGACTACTTCCTGGCGGCCAACTCCAAGTTCAACACTATTTCTGCAATTACGATGACTGCAGATGGCGTTCTTCATGTCAGTGATCAGGTAAGCACGAGGATTTTTTGCTCGAGAACCTTTGTTATAGGAAGGTGGTGAAACTTTGATTTTGATAATAGGGCAATTACCGTATTCGGTCAATAATGGCATCAATACCTCAAGCTCAGCCGACGAATTCTCTTCAATACGAAATTTACTCACCGGAAACGCAGGAAGTGTATGTTTTCAACCGGTTCGGGCAGCATGTGGCTACGAAAAACATAATAACTGGAGAAACAAAGTACACTTTCTTGTACAATGTAAACATGTCAAATGGAAAGCTGAGCAGCGTGACAGATTCTTCTGGGAATAAACTGGGAATTCTGCGAGACTACTCACAGCAAGTCAAGTCGATTGAGAATTCTCAGGCCCAAAAGTTTAATCTAAAGATGTCAAGAGTGCGGATGTTGGCGGAGTTTTCGACACCGGAGGGATACAACCTCACGTTTGACTATCACGGAGCGACCGGGCTAATTAAGAACAGACAAGACAGCAGCGGCAGAAGTTCTGTTTACTCCTACGACGAATTCGGACGTCTTACCATGGCTATCAGCCCCACGGGTCAAGTAATCACCTTAACATTTGATCTCAGCCAAAAAGGCGCGTCCGTCAAAGTTGCCAGAGACGGAAACGTCCCTCAAACCGTTTTGATACGTGGAACCAACATCATCCAGCGTCAAGGTAAGCCGTTTCTTTACTTACTCGAAAAGGCATCTTCCATCTTCTGATTGCTCGGGTGTGCATGACTTAAGCTTCAAGTCAACGTTGAATTATCCATGTGCCCGATCGCTGAGGCTGATTGCAAGTTTTTGGTGGGATTGCAGGTAAAATGGAAGAAACAGTGTCTCTTCATCCGGACGGAAGCGTGGCTCGACATTTCCCATGGGGCTCCACTATCACTACGGAATCAGTTCCGTACAACATCTTGGCTGATATTAGTCCAATTCTGTCAGACAGCTTCCCGATTCCTGGAAAGCAACGAACAGAAATTGCTGGTGACTTGGTTAACCGAGTAGAATGGCGCTACGTCGCGAGGAAGGAAGGAAGAGGCAAAAACAAACAGATTGTCCAGATCGACAAGAAAATGCGAATTAACGGGGAAAACATTTTGGTGATCGAATACGACAGGGAAAGCAAGTCTGAGATCGTTTTTACGGACGATAGGCTGCAGCTTCTCAACGTCAGCTATGACCGATCCAGTCGTCCGTTCAAGTGGAATCCCAGGTAAGAGTTACACTGTATTGGAATAATTTTGAGTTCTCGTCTCCTAGAAACGAAGTAAACATACTATCGTATTCATAAGCAGTGTGTATTCGGAATTAAACAATTTCCAAAGGTCATGAATGTCATGATATGTCACTGACTGTGGCGAATATGTGGTTTTTTGCAGGAAGGGATTTGCTCCTGTGGAGTTGGACTACGATCGTTTTGGTCGACTTGTAAGCTGGAAATGGGATGACTTGATCGAAAAGTACGACTATGACCGATCTGGCCGTTTGTACAAAATTGATTACGTCGACGGGACATCTTTGACGTTGGCATTCAAGAGCCTAACTGATATTCTGGTAAGTGCAGAAAATTCACACAGTTAGTAATTAGGATCGAACAAGTCATTTTCCACACATAACCGATGATAACTGGATTTCCATTTCTTTTTGAGTGCTTGTGTAAATAAAAAATAATCCCTGACCGGTTGTATTTGTAGCCTATGAAGATGACAACTGCTGGCGGAAGCGACTACCTGATCGAACATGACGAGTCTGGAGCCTTCAAGTCACTGACGACTCCCCGCGGTCACATTCACAATTTCGGAATCTCGACATCTATCGGCACCTATGAATACGTGTATCGAGCTCCTAGCAGCAGGGACGTCTACAGAATACAATATAACGACATGGGGCAAATACTGGCAATCATTTACCCGCAAGGTTCCGGCAGAGTGAATTACGTCTACAGCAAATATGGGAAACTGGACGCCTTCCTTGCCGGCCTGCGCTCTGCGAAATTTGGCTACCAAGAAACCACTGGACTACTGAAGACGGGCGAAGTGTCGCAGTCAACCTTTGACGTGAAAGTTGAGTTCAAATATCACGGCGGCATGGTGAAAGAAGAGCGACAAAAGTTCGGATCTGCAACTGGGCTCGACAACGTCCACTTGAAGTACCAATACGATGGCAACGGACGAATAAGCGAAGTCGAGGCGGAAATAAATGGAAAGCACGTCCAGGGAATTTCGTTGCGGAAAAATCAAAATACGGGTGTACTGGAAAGCGTGCACGATTTGAGCTTGTTCGAGAGCCCGCAACAAGGAGACGGTCATCGCTCATTTGTAGTCCAGGATGCAGCAAAACAATACCAGAAAATTACGGAGCGGGATAAAGTGAATCGGCTGCGTCGAGTCAGCCTCAACGTCAGAGGAAACGATGTTTTTAGATTGAATATTGATTACGACGGCCGCGGGAAGATTAAGCACAGGAAGTTGACGATATTGAAGAGTTCATATGGAGAAAGCATTTCGTACGACGCTGACGGTCACGTACTGGACGTAGCGGGAAGTGGAAATTGGAAATATGTCTACGACGAGAATGGCAATATTATTCAAATAATGGAGGAAGGCGAAAAATCCTCTCTGATTTATGACACTGTTGATCGAGTCATACAAGTCGGAGAATTGTTCCGCTACACCTACGATTCTCGCGGCTTCCTTGTCCAGCGAGGCAACGAAAAGTTCCAGTACGACGACAAAGGTCTCCTGCTCCACGCTGTCAAGAAGGACGTGTACAAAATTTGGTTCTTCTACGACCACCTCGATCGGCTCGTTTCATGGAAAGATGACCAGGGAAATGTGACTCAATTTTTATACGCCAACCCCGAATCTCCCCATTTGATCACACATGTTCATTCTCCATTCTGGGGAAAGAATTATGTTCTCCACTACGACTCATGGGACGCTCTCGTGAGCATCATTTCCAGCTCGGACTCTCAGCGATATTACATTGCCACCGATCAAAATAATTCACCTGTGGCAGCCTTCAACGCTCAAGGCAGCGTCGTCAAGGAGGTTCATAGAAGTCCCTTTGGCAAAGTTGTCCGGGACACCAACGCTGAATTTTACCTTCCGCTCGGCTTCAATGGTGGCGTTGTGGATCAGCGAACTGGGCTTGTCATAATCAATGGCCGACCGTATGATCCCTCGGTTGGACAGTGGATGGTTCCGCTTTGGAGTTCTCTCGCTTCAACTCTCAAAGTTCCTACGGATATCTTCACTTATCGTCACACATCAAATGATCCTATCACTCCTAAAAACCCATTTGCCCAAAAGAAAATGACTTCTTTGCATGACTGGCTTTCCCTATTTGGATACGATGTAACCAAAATTTTTGGTCAGGACTACATGTCGCCGCAGGCACACGATCCCAAAATCAGTGATTCTTCCGTTCTCGCTCCTGAATTCGGCGTCGTCACTGGATTGGGATGCATGACCACCACTGCCACCACCAACTTCAAAAATCTGGGCTTCTACCGAGCTTCTAAGCTTAAAGTGGAGCGTTTGCTGGACGAAAGCACAGAGTTGGGCCTCGTAGGGAAAGTTGCTTACAAAAAGGCAGCGTTTGGCCCAGGACTTTTGGTTTCACGGATGGATTCTGGCAAGACGCTGATTAGCACTGTTGAGAATTCAGTGATTCAAGGAGTCATTACTTCCGTCCTCAACGGATCCATGGCAGTCAACTTTAAGTCGGTTCATCAGAACACGTTTTATTTTGTGAAAGACAGTCCCCACAAGCTGCGGGATGACACAGAAGAGCTAAAGAGACTGGGAGGCCTTTACAATGTTTCTGTCCATGATGTTGAAAACGGAATCAAGGTTTGTTGTCAATTGACTGATACAATTAGTCCATCAGCGGCAAACACGTTATACATGATTTTTGTACTTGCAGGAACTGAGATTAGCAACAGGAGACACAAACATAGCAATCCGGTATGGAACTAACGCGGAAGAAGAATACGGAAGACTAGTGAAGCACGCCCACCGGAAAGCAATAGAAAAGGCATGGGAAGAAGAAAAGCTGTACATATCCATGGGACTGGACGGCCGCCATCCATGGACTCCAGAAGAGCGAGATCAGTTACAGAGCAAGGGTCAAGTCCATGGCTATCGTCCAACAGATTTATATAGTGTCCATAAATATCCCCAGTTAGCAGATGACCCAAGCAACGTTATATTCCAACGAGATTCCAGAAGAAAACGAAGAAAAAGCAATAAGCACCATCACCACCCAACAGCATCAGATCACCCTCCCTCGTTAACTTATTCTTCTACCCAATACCTTGATTCGACTCCAGCCTCAGAATCGTAGCTTGTCACTCAAACTACTTGCTGATTTCCCGGCAAAGGCTGCTGAAGAACTTCTATCGACCCCTTCGTCCTTCATCGTCGCTCATTACTGCTGTAACTTGAGCGCTTAGAGTCAGGGTAGTAGACCGGAGACAATTTAAAATATTATTCCTGTATATAAGCACGGTAGTCAGCATACGAATTCTGGCTAGTTCAAGTAACTTCTAGATTTTGTAGCTTCTGAATCAGGTTAAACATGTTTTGTAAACTAAAATGTAAATGGTTCCATGTGTCATAATTTACTAAATAATTGTATATCATTGGCAGATAGATAGACTACTTTCCCTCTTTCGTCCGCATGGAGAAAGTAGAAAAAGGATAGGAACTAAATATATGACCTAAATATCTTATAGATTCACTCCAGGTGTAACACCTTGTGATGCTTCCGAATATTTTATCAGCTTCGCTTGTGAATAGATTCCCGAAATTATGATACTTTATAAACTAGTGAAACTAATACGTATCTTACGGATAACACATTGGTACTGAGACTGATTTTAATATACATGTAGCTACCGTCTTGGAAATATGCTTTAAGTTTTGACGATAAATTGTACTTTTAGATTGCATGCCATTTATGACCTTAGGGACTTGCATATACCAGCTACCAGTGATACCTGTACTTAATTAGCATCTTATGAATTGTGACCGTAAAATCTGTGTACATATGCGATAAAATACGAGCAATAATGTTGGTAGTCAACGCAAAAATATTTCAGGTAATTAAAGAAATCATGCTTTGTTGCGAAAATTGCCATCTTCCTGAAATGCAATCTAATAATAATAAAAACATTCCATCAAGAATGTGAAAACAAGTGGAGCACTAAGATTGCGAATTTGAACCAAATACCTGTGACAGCATATTTCAATCACACTACAAAAACGTACAACATTAAATGAGATTTATTTTCCGAAACCTCCTCATCTAACTTCCACATTTAGAAACAAAAGCCAAAGACAAACGGCCTTTATATTTATTACTATACTGCGAAGACAAGAAAGATAAGTTAGAAAACAGAAGGTGAATCTATAAAAGCACTAGTCAAAACGGGTTTTACAGCAAAAGTCTACAGAGTACATATACTACAGATATCTTGTAATCTATGACACGGAAATCTGTCTAAACATCGTCACTACAACTACAAGGATTCGCTAACGTCAAATAGATAGAAACATTTGGCCATCATCGTCACTTAACGTCACTTTAAAGAGAGAAAAACTATAATTTCCATTCCACGCGAACCGACAAACAACAACATTAATTACACGCAGTACTTTGCTGTTTACACATCTAACTGTTTAACCCTCAAGTCTCACAAGAGCTTAAGTCTTGTAGCTACATACAGGTTGCAGTAGTCACCGTGACATTTGCTACAAAATAGCTACTTGACTGTTGTCATACTTAAATTATACACAAAAATGATTCAGTTCATTTCATGGTAACAACAACACGGTTGCCAACTCCGAAAGTAACATTACATTACTGTCATAGCTAATTAACGTTTGTTAGACAAACTCAAGCAGCAAGTTGGCGTTGATTCTGGTTCAAAGTGATAGCGGCGTGGCGCACATATGCGAAATGTCCGTTATTTTCAAAATATTACTCAGGAACTGAACGGAGCAAGACTCGACTTAAATTTGAATTAAAACTAATTCCTTGTACATACGGCATAAGAAAATATTGCAAATGGTTTACAAAACTAACGAGGTTGCTTTCAAACTATATTTGCCAACTAATTTATGACTTTCCTGCCTTCTTTCGACTCCGTCCCTTCCCAGCTCTGGATTTACCCTTGGACTTTTCTTTTTCCTTCAGTTTCTCTTTGCGTCCTTTGCTCTTCTTGAGTAATCTCTTTGTAGCTTTCTTCAGAGGTGTTTTACTTGATTTTTTGGTTTTGCTGGCTGCAGATGAAAAAGATAAACGGTCAGAAAGCATTGAAAATTAGTACTTCACATGTTCCATTTATAGCAACTTACACTTGCTGGTAGACGCTTTCTTTTCTGGGGCTTGTTCTTGTTCTTTGATAGCAACCCTGATGGTACTTTCGGAAGGGCCGGGTGACGATGAAGATCCATCTTCTGTTTTCATGGCTTTAACGTTGGGGTGTCTTTTCAAGAAGCCATAGTACCAGTCGTCACTCGCCATGCGTTTCTCGGTGTTGAACTGATTGGGAATACCATTGGAGTCACAATACTCGTAGCAAATGCGCTTAATGTCACTAGATGTGACGGAGAATCCTTGATCTCTGAGGTCGAGGATTGTTTTCTCGAGAACATCTTCTTCGATTCGGGTGAGAATAGGGTTTCCACCACATGTCCGGAACTGGTTGAGGTCGTATAGGCCTCCTGCTTGCTGGAACTTGTGATACTGTCGGTAAAGTGTGGCCCTGGAGATTCCGAACTGTTGAGATGCTTCGTTGACTTTGAGTTTGGTCTCCTTGATGGATGTGAGGGCGTCGAGGAGATCTTGCTTGGACCAGCGGTCCTCGGTTTTGCGTTTGTAATTTCTGACCATGCTAAACGATATTAGACCAAAAACAATCAGTACTTTAAATTTCTGAAGATCACGCTGAAGAACGGCATGTGTAAATATAACTCTTGAGCACTGTAGTACCTGTGATGATTAAAGCTAATTCCCGGGTTGTGAGATGAATTTGATGTTGAAATGTAAATGTGACTGGAAGGAGGTGGATGAGTGCTCTGTATCCACTCCGAGTGCGTATTTTGTTGAATTTCCTTTGGTAATATCGCGGACACAATTAATTGAACTTGAACTGGAGAACTGAATTAAAGTTTGCAAGGGTGAATAAATGGGAGGGAAGTCAGAAGTTGTTTTGGGGGATGTAATGTATTTGTTGAATTGGTTGAATTTCTCGGCGGATGTTGATCAACCCGATTAAAGTGGTAGGGTCCATATGAAGCTTTATTATTGGTCTTGGACAAAAGCAAAAGCTGCTGGAATTCTGGATGCGCTATGCTGGAGGCTCACTATATCCAGAGACGATGCCTCGCTACTACGTGCATATGTCTTCCTGTTTTGAGTCGAATCTATGGATCCAGCAGCATAGAATTGAAGGAAAAACTGAAGCAAGCAGACACTTGTATCTCAGCAATGCGGCCGGCTTCACATGTCCGTCCATGCCGCTCATCCTCGCCGTCCCCACCCGCCTAACCCCACGTAGGATGCATATCTCCGAGTATGTACGGCAGTCAGCCTGTGCATATGCGCACAGCTATTCTCCATCCCATCCTCACGAATCTCATATCCAGCTCGCGCTCGGGTACAGCACCACGCAAAAGTTGCGAGTTGTTCATGTCACTAGAAGGTTTTACGGCAGGCGCAGAATAGCATCATCAGCTGTCCAAATCCCTTTCGAGTTGCCCCAAAGATGTCGTCAATGCCTTTCTTTTTCAAATATCTTCTAGAGCTGCAATAACAAAGACTTGCATCGTTTCCTTTCGCTTCTCAAGCCAGCCGCACGGTTTCTCACAACCTCAAGCGTCTTTCCAGAGTGCCGACTTTCACCTTGTGTGTACGAACCCCAGGGATGCCTACAGATTAGACGCTATAAATTGTATAAAAACACCGATGGTGCATTCGCGGATTCTTACTCGAATGAAGCTTTATGCGCAACAAATTCTCTTTGAAGCCCTCACTGAGCAACTATAAAGAGATGACCGGATAGAACGCTCGCCAGTAACTATTTCGCTGCAATTGAAGTTTCAGCGTCAGCACAAATGACAAAACTGCAGGACTCAAGAAGAATCTCGATGCCTGACTTGAGTATGCTTCACTCATCTGTACTTGCTTTTGGTATCAACTAAATTAGCCAAATATCTACGAGAATCTACCTGTCCGCGGAACTCCATGCAGCTGAAGACATGCGAATATTTTGACGACATTGTTGTAACCTGTAACTGTCACAAGGGCAGCATTAGTGTTGAACCAGCATGAACCGCTGGTTTTGGATAAACGTTCGGACAGGAAAATGAGAATTAATTTAGGCAGGAGCAAGTGTTCGCATAGCAAGTGGCGATTCGATACACCTGGACCGCAAATAATAATGATCTGAAATTTATTCCAGCCTTGCGCATTCTGCAAAAGGTTTCCTATTCATCGATACTGATGACACGCGAATTTGCTGAGTCTGTTTCGCTATGCATGTATATGTGTCAGGATTGATTATAATAAATTGGAGCCAGCGCCGGAATAGCAAGTAGATGAGTAATTCGTAATTAGAACTGCATATATCCGATGTGTTCTAGTGAAGTATGTATCGGATTTCCGTCATCTACTCTCAGAGTCCCGCAATGTTGACGAAGCAGATGTGCTTCGTTTTTCTTCGGGTAAACGCCCAATACACACAACATCCTAATATTTCATTATAGCTCAAGGCTTGGAAATATTAAATTCGGTATGACATTTCATGCCTCCATACGCGGATCCGCAAGTGCAGTTTGCGAGCGACGAGATGCAAGTTGGTATTGCCACCAAGCATTAAAACATTGAAGCTACCATTGACAATAGGCGTCAGTTGTGACCAGGATGGACGACTCTAATTGAAATTGAACGTATATATATTGTTGCACCTGTCAAGGAACATCGATGCACTGGACAAGGATAGCTCAACGACGACGAAGACTGACACTGAGTCGTGTGAGTTGCAGTTCTGCTGGCAGCCTTGCATTGGTTGAGTGAGCAAGTTGCAAGTTTACCTGTATTTGATTGTGGTGGGAAAGGTGTGCGACGAGGGAAGGATTTCCATTGCATACCTGAGCCATGAGTAGTCAGCCAAGTTTTTAACGGCTCCTCTCCATCAATGCACAACATTGAACAATACTCAACTGAACAGATGTGTGTTGTGCTAGTGAGCGAAGTGTGTCTGTGGGCCGTTTGTCGTACTTTATGTTTGTTTACGTCTAGTTTTGCCAAACTTGCTTCCCCAATTCGCTCTTTCTCCTGTTTACCTTTAGATAGACTAAATCCAGATTGCTAGTATATTTTCTAACCAATTTGTCAGCTTCAAACCACAGCAAACGTTCGGACCCCAGAATACGACGAAACTGGCTCCTGCGCAACTTCTATTTGACATGGTTTAGTTGACAACATGGGCTTCAGTCCTTCTTTTTCGTTGACCTTCATTGTTATTGTTGCTGACTACTCGACTGTTACGGATACTTCAATTTAAGTGCTGATAGATAAGTGACTCGGATTGACTGCCACCAGCAACATCTACAACTTATAGTATATCTTGGATTTGCCATTGTAGCTATTTCGGCCGCAAAATTGCGATTTCGCGACAAACTACGAACGAGCTGTTGACCAAGTGAAACCGCTGCAACAATCAGTGCCTACCTATTCTTGAAATTGAAACTGAGAAAACAATAAGCTGAACAAGTATTCTGAGGCGAGGGCTCTATGACTTTCAAAGTAGTTTGAAAGTTTTTAAGTTTACTGAGGTGGTCCCAGAGTTCAGTATGAAGCGAACTAGTCCTAAAGCTAACGATAAGTTGTTGAAAGACTGGCGACAAGCCATTTTCAAACGTGTAGTGTCACCGCCGTCCAGGAACGTAACTAACCAGTTTTTCAACAATAACGACGTCAATGAAATCCCAAGAAACGGATTGGACCAAACCAGGGAAACTAGGTCTAGCGGCAATCGCAACAGAATCCCTTCCTCTAGAGCCCTTGACTTTGACGAACTACGTCCTCGGACCAGCCAACAGCTGCGCGACCTCTGGCAAAACGCTATTAGACAACAGGTTCTGCTAAACAGAATGGAGAAACAGAACATTGATTTGCAGGGTAAGATATATTTATCGAATTCGTATGGTTTGATGGAACCGTTTTAACTTGTTATTCGATTCAATTTGTGCTTGTGCTCTACGAAGTTAAACGAGAAAATTATAAAATTTCAGCTCAACAGCAGCAAGCAGTAGGAAAACGCGCCAAACTTTCTTATACCGTTTTGGGAACATGTGATGAGGAATCAGCTGAAACGTGGGACACCATCTTGCGTGAGGCCTGTAAACCAAAGTACAAAGTTGATCTGGAACTTCTGACCTCCGCCAGCCTTCGAGGTAGACTTAATGCCGTAGTTTAACCTTTCAGTAATTGCAGTGATCTCTTAATGATGTTTACTAACGATTCCTTCTTAAATATCAGGTATACCGAAGATAAAACGGGGTCAATTGTGGCAATTTTTCATGAATCAGAAGCGTAAAAGCTTCGGCTTCAAACCTCAATTCGAAATGCCTCGGTCGACATCCTATGCTGAGCTGAAGAAGGAGCTCACAACGCATCAACATGCTATTCTTATCGACTTAGGTTTGTTCTTTACATTAATGCGGATGAATGCATCAGTGCAACATAGCGATGAATCAATGCTGAATTTCTGCAGGTCGCACATTTCCTGGTCATCCGTTTTTTGCCATTCCGCTTGGGACGGGTCAATTGGCGCTATTCAATCTCTTGAAAGCATACTCGATCTTGGACCCTGATGTTGGTTACTGCCAGGGTTTGAGTTTCATTGCTGGCATTCTTCTCATGCATGTAAATTTCAAGTGTTGGATTGAAATTTTTCTTCTCAGATATCTTTAATGAACTTGTTGATTGTCACAATCTAGCTTGAGGAAGAAGACGCGTTTGATGTGCTGAAATATTTCATGTTCGACCTCGGTGCCAGAGAACATTACAAGTGCGACATGACTGGTCTTGAGGTGGCTTCCCATATTTTATATATATATACCGCACATCGATGTTCCGAACTTTACGACGGCAACATTTTGCATTGCAGGTGAAGCTCTACCAATTGACCCGAATGGTTCATGACCAAGATCCTGAGGTACAAGCGTTCTTACATCAGCAAGATGTGCTACCATCTTTATATGCAGCTCCATGGTTTCTGACCATGTTCGCCTCTCAGTTTCCCCTGGGATTTGCCGTTCGCGTTATAGGTAAGTTGTTAATTGTTGCAGCATGGAGATTGATTACATGGTCGATGGCCGATGGTGCTACGATACAGTTGATGGTTATGTTTCTAGATTTCGTGCTACTACATGGGGTGGATGTAATAACTAAATTTGCGGTGACTATAATCGTTGATCACAAGGAACAAATTATGAAGTGCAATGGACTGGAAAAAGTCATGGAATGTCTCAGGGTTGCAGTTACAAAAATCGAATCTGAGCACGTCAATAAATACATTCGGAGGGTAGGAGCGAATCTGTGAAAAGCAAAATTTCAAAGAAAAATTCATTCTCATTCTGTAATCAAGAAACTTTGTCGGTTTTACAGGTGGTTGAAATGGAGCCCGACACTGACCGTCAATTGATGACTTATGCTATCGAGTATTCTGTTCTGCATTCCGAATCTTTCATTTCTTTTACGACTGATGGATATTCCAGACAGTCACCGAAACCTTCCAGAACGGAATCTAAAGCAAAGTTGTCACCTACCTCTGGGAGAAATTGTGAAGATTGCTTGCAGTAAGTTCAGTTGTTGTCAAAGCGATTCAAGTTCGTAGGGTGCAAACTTCTAGACCCAAGGTTTTTTATTGTTGCAGATTGCAATTCGACGTGATAACGCTGCTGAAATACGTAGATAGTTTATCCAGTTCGCTGGAACACATTCCTGAAGAAGTTGTGGCTTTGTCAAACAAGTACTTCCCAAACAAGAGTAGACATTCCAGACATGCTCAAATTAAGGATGAGAATCATCATCGAAGTGATATTCACAGACTGACTGAAGATGTTCCTATTGATTTACCTGCGTCGCCGTCCAATTCTTCCGACACAACAGCTGAACTTGAAACACTTTCAGATTCGATCGAATCTTTCAATGTTACAACCGTAGTCCATGTAGAACATTGTGATAATAGTATAAGTGATGTTAGCAAAAGTTTACGCTGTAAGTGGTGATCAGGTTACTTGATTGCTCGCCGTAGTAGAATAGGCTGTTTTAGGATAATGATTTTTCTGTAATATTCTGTGGTTCCCCATCAAATGAATCATGTCCAGTCTAGCAGGTAACAAAGTGTGGACAGCTGAAGTGAATCGTGCGAAAATATATGACTAGAAAATATCGTTACAAGTGCTGGGTCGATACAAACCCATAAAGCTGACTGAATCAAATCGTTGGCGAATTACGATGACTTTAATTTGTTGTAAAGCTACGTAAACAAAGACATGAACTAACCTTCACAACATCAGTAGAATAACAGTTCAATACATCAATTTAAAACATTCTGCAAACGTAACAAAACTCTCGAATGTTTACTTGGAGACTTCCATCCTGGAATTAAATACCTTCAGTTTCAGCTGCTTCGTGCCGGACTTAAACACTTCCACAGCGAGTATTTCAAAAGATTTTCGTCGACATTTCATTACCAACACATACAGTATAATCACGAACTTGGGTACCTGGGTATAAGATACATTCTATAAACATTCTACAAGTTACTGGGCTAGGATACATCCTACTTACACATGAATACGTTCTCAACCGGTATTTGATCACAATGAATCGGACAACAGCGCTTCCGTCATTCTTGCAGTATAATAATAACAATTCAATCACACACGCTCTCGTCGGACAACGCGTACAAATATATATACTTACGGCTATACATAGCGCAGTTAGTGGCCTCAATACAACCGTTACAGTCTGTCTAACTTTCGATAAATGAGATTCGTTCGTATACTATACAAACAACTGATTAATGTTTCAATTGTCTTAATACGAACATTAATAAGTACATGCCTAATACTTAAGAAGTTGTTTAACTATGCTCCATCCTTTTTCATTTCATCTTTGGTTTTTCCTCGTCGAAGGGATGCATGGTGGTCATTGCTACTGGATGCATGGAGAGAATTTGATGGAACCAACATCATGCTCCCATCCGCTGTATGCTGCAAACTGTACTCGTGAGGGTTATAAGGATTACCGTCTCGATCTCTCAACGACTGAAATTACAAAAGAACGAACGTTTAAAAAACAAGTTTCAAGAATTATCAGAAATATTTCCAACAACAACGCACATGGAAAACATGACGATAAAGCTGGGAATATTTTTCTTTGAGCGTGTTTCGGCGGGTAGCGAGCTCATCCTGATCTCTCAAAAGTGCCAATTTTCTGTCACGGATCTTCTGCACCTCTTCAGCTAATTGCAGGATCTGGTCAAGTTTTCGTTTCCGGCAATTCTGGGCAGCAACCTTATTCTTCCCTCGGCGACGTATGTCTCTTATGAGGGAAAGCTGACTTTCCGTAAGGTCGTATTTCGAAAGTCTTTCATTGAATTCATCCATCGGTAAGTTTATAATATCTTCAGTTGTCATAGGAAGACTCAAAGCTCGTGCTCGTTTTTCGTCTCTGGACAGGTATTCTTCTAAACAGAAGGAAGCATTATTACAACTATAACTCAAGAAAGTTCATAGATGCAATCCAACTCACTTTTAGGTTTATCCTTCGAGGGCATCCTTTGAGGTCTCACGCTGTGGGGAGCGGGTATTTGAGAATGAGGTAGAGCATAGCTATGGTTGTTATGCATTTCAGTCATACATTCACCGGATCTCGCTCCTGTAATAAGCACACTTGATTAGTAACTTTCCGCAAATATATAGATTTTTGGTAAATATGTATGATTTTACCGTGTCTAGAATATTCAGGTGGACATTCGTATTTGATGTCCAGATGGTCCATAGACGAATTACCGTGGTGGTTAAGCGAATTCGGCACGTAAACTCCGGCCAATCCAGTTGAGGAGTGAGCTACACTAGGATAAGGGTGCATCGGCTCGTGCTGTAGTCTTTTACCATATAGTTGATGCTTCTTCTGAGCAACTTGACCGCTCCGATGAAGCCCGTCTTTCCCATAGTACTCATAACCACGCAATTTGCTACGAACAACAGTCAAAAGTTATAGGACAGACTCTGATGACTTTAGTCAGAAGTTTATTGCGACACTTACTTGGTATAGTCTCCACCATAGGCGCCTTCATGTGGAACATGGCCGTCTGATTCAGTCCACTCGTTGTCAGACGCTCCGTGGGTGTCATTCAGTGGTGGGACACTGTCGGATCCCATAGAGCTAACGGCACTGTCACTTGACGCTTCCATCCTATCTTCGGAAGCTCCAGCTCCAGCTACGCTCTGTTGTACATTAACTCCGTGAGCATGTAGACTTCCCGACGAACTTGCTGCTGCTCCAGTAGGGGTTTCAATGCCACGCATTCCGTGATGCATACCTAGAATGCCAAAGTTCCAGTTTAGAAATCTGTTATCTCTAATAAAATGTAATTAGTTCGCCGTCATTACGTCTATACGTTTGATATGCAAATTGAGATATAGACTAGAGTTGATATCTTGCAGCAGGCAGTTATACGCTGTTGATGCCGTAAAGAAACCACAATTTTACCTTCATTCATCGCCATGTCCATAAGCTGTAAATCGTCATCGTTCAGTATCGACGACAGAAAGCCGTCGGAAGTATGATTTCCTCCTTCAGAAGTTCCCATATTCTGTAAACGGAATTCATTAGGAATCAGAATGACGTGTGTGACCCAAAATTCTATCGTCTCTAAAGGAACGACGCTTTGAAACAGCAACCGAAAAACAAATTTGCCAGGCACTCTGTTGACTCCCATAACTGCTCATAACGTTGATTGACACGTTTACAAAGTTTGACTAGGAAATGGAAACAGCTCCCACCAAAATGTTTTTTGAATTTATATAGTTTCTAATTGTATCTACAGGTGGCGTCTCATCATTGCTGACTGACAACAAACATTAAGGCATCAGTAAAATCATTGGCTGGTCACCATGGAAACTTGAGACTGATTGTACAAATAAATTTTATAGCCAAGGCTACGCAAGCTAACTTTTCAGTTCAGAGACTTACCGGATAGTACGCCATTTCATGGTGCGACGCTTCGAGTTTGTAGTGCTGGTCTAGCAAAGATTCGCTGTGGTTGGTCAAATGCATGGAGGAAGCTAATGCTGAGCCAAGATTTGGTGGAGGACCTGCAATCGAAATCCATCGTAAATTAGTCAACTATATCAGGAATTCGCAACTCGTTCGCATGAAACATTATAGCATTATATTGCGGAAGGCAATCAACCGAAATGTGGCAAAATTTCAACAGGTATGCCTAAAAGTTGGTGTAAGGCGATTGGTTTTGATAGGTAGACAGACGAGTTGCGCGTTAAGGCAAGTTACGGTTTTTGAATTGGTAGCATGGTTTAATTTGGAGGCAACGCTCTCACCGCCTGTCCGTGCATTGAAGCGTTAAAAATCGCTTGAAAGAGAAGCCGTGTTCGAGAGGTTGAATTTGATGTGTTGCTGCTACAGTTGGATCCAGAAATAATCGATTAGGAAACCACCATGACAAGCTATCAAAGAACTCGTCATGTTTGGAGGATGTGAATGGGGATGCGATATGCCCATAAAACGTAACGATAGTCTTTTCTGCTCCAACCGCGCCACCAGTTGATCGCGCAACATTACATCTCTTCCTGCCTATCATTCTTCAAGCCATGTCATAGACTCGGCTCAGCGCTCTTGGCCTCCCTTCCCTCTCCCTTATTGGCTATCCAATCAAGGCTCAACGAGCACGGAAACAAGGTTACACATGCACGACTCACCTGAATTTATTGCATTTTCCTACAGCCAAATCATTCATCCGTTGCATCAAAAACCTAAGCAACGCAAGCACTACATATCTCAGCGTACTGATCAGCTCTCACTAAACTTTTTTCCACGGTGACATGTCATGCCTAGATCGAATTTCCAAAATGCGAGCCTATTCCGAATTTCCGAATTACTTTCCCAATTATCATAGCGTGGAATGCTCAAAACATTCAGCTCAAAGCGTCCAACTTGAATTCTGTCTGCTAAACGTGATTGAGCTCGGATAAGCTGTATCTATCGATGCAATTCGCTTAAGGCCTCCCAATGTACGTTCATCAAGATGCAAGTAAATTTTGATCAGTTGAATAACATTAGACATGACTTACCCATAGGAACGGAAGGGTAAGATGACGAAGCATTTTCGGGGAGCGGGACGGGGAGCGTGGCGTTCTGAAGAAGGACGCTACGGGAAGAGTCAGGATAGGGTCCGGGTGGTGGGGCGGCAGCTGAGTGAGCCGAATATGGAACATGGTGGACGTGATGGTGGGAAGGAATCGAAGTATGCATCGAGGGATGGTATGACGATGGGTGGTGTAATCCATGATGGTGGTGGTGCGGATGGGCCTGGAAGTGGGGCGGCAATCCCGGCTGTAGTTGTCCACCTAACGACGCTCCGCTGCTTCCTTCTGACCCAGGCTGGAAACTGAATAATGTAGCAAGCTGCTCTTGCAGCCGTTGCTGCTCCATGTTATTTCCCCGCAAGAATCCTTGCATTCTAGACGGATGGACCTGAAATCAAAATAACAGTTAAAGCATGAATCTTCATGTAACATAATCAGAACGACAATTTCGCAAACTGAATCTTTCATGTCCTTTTTAAACACCCATCATCAAATCGCCATCCCGAGAAAAGGAAAAGTAGCACAAGAACTGGAAAAAACTGGAGCCTGGTAATCTGGACTCATTATTCCGAGACCAGAATGAAGCCGCCAAAGTTGTTCGATTAAATGGATATCCATTCGAGCGTTTTTGCCTTCTTCCAGTCTCATCTGACACGTTATAATTTGATCGTGTTCACACCTTCCATGTATGTTTACAGTACCAGAGCAATGATATCACGACTCTTCATCATCGCCGCCCAACAACTCTCTGACAGGTAAATGAAAGCAATTACCGCTTTCCCCTCTTCTGATTTCCCAGCAATCGGTACAAAGATCATGACTTTTTGTCCGTGTTTTGACTGTGTCGCCAGGCAGTTATCTACAAAACTCATGCTTTTCAACACCGACTTTGAGAGAATTACATAGGGCAGGCAGTAATTCATGTTGTGGGACATGTTGAGATTCATTGAACGAACCTTGGCTTGAATGTAAGTGAATTCATCCCGTCAACTATTAGGTCTCTCGTCTCGACTCGACTCAACTCAACTCAGTCAATGCAAACATTAAAAGTACAGCAAGATAGACATTACATTCCTTGAAGGTGTTTGACAAATTTCCATTATTTTCTTAAACCGTCAGAGTCAGCGTCAAAGCCACTTGTTCACGTTCACCAAGAGTCAGTGTGAAGGATGGAAGAAAGAAAGGAAAAAGTCCTTGTTCAAGTAGTTGGCAGACCTTGAATTTTCAAAGAGTTGGTCCTCTCAAGCAACAGGTGGGAAGTCGATGTTAAGTTAAGTGAGAACAGAATACCATAATTATTACAATCTTATTTTTCTTCCTTGTCCTCTTCAAATGCTCTTTTAACGATCCTCTCATCGTGTCATCTCTGCCTTCAAATGCTCTTTTAGCTGGATACTTTCCAAAATTCAAGAATATCTTCAACTCAAGTCCATCGTCGGGTCGGTTTCGCCTGGAACTTTTAGCTGGACAATGCCAAGATCAGACCGGAATCGTGTTGCCAAGTTGTAAAATAGTCTTTTTGCAGTTTCCCATTAATTTAGATGCCCTTGTGCGAATATTATTTGGTGGATGAAACATAACATGAAGGAAACAAAGGTGGACGAGGTTGATACTACTCCAAGCAAACTCAAACAGTAGTAGTTAGTATGTGTGCAAGATTGATTACGTGACCGTCAGAAAAGCCTATGTATAACGCGCCACTGCTTCTGAATTTACGAGAAGAGAGTTTGAATCCAACAATAAAAAAAGTAACGAGCTTTATATAATACTTGTACATGTTCCTGTTCAAGGTTTTAGCTCTACTCAGTCAATACAAACTTCATTGCCATGCCGTCAATCACTTGCTCATTATTACGCTCCCTCGCATTCACGTTATTTGCCATCAGGTAATACAGAATGAACAAAGTTGCAGACTTTTCTTATGGCGGCATTGGCATCCTCGGCTCAATGCAAGTGTAGTTGCCATTTTTCACGAACAAGCAGATAGCACTGGCAGAAACCATAAAACAACTGCTCGATTTGTTTCTGAAGCGTCACTACCTAACTCTGTAACATGAGAATCGGGAAAATGACAAATGTGCTGAACATTGTTTGAAGAGAATGAGGATTGTGGGCAATATAATTCCATCATCATGCGCGGAATGACAAAACGGTTGTAGTTGTCAGGCAGATAATAAGACTAATAACTTGCGCATCCTTCTGTGCCTTTGTGACGAGGAAGAGTCTGGATAAGTGAACAAGAGCCTCGTCGTTATTTCCTGTCAAAAGCCTCTATTCTCCGTGGTCACTCAATCATCATCCGCCCTCAACTCTCAACCTCACCTTTGATGCCCTATCAATCAACATTTACCTTCCAACTTGCGAGTCAAACGACGGCCAAATCCATTAGCCTCTACCAGAACACTCGTCAATGACGCCTTTCCAATGTTACGACATCCACTTTATGCGGTCATTTCTCTTTTTCACAGTTCCGAAACTTGCTTCAGTCAAATGTCAACTTGTCATGACATTTTCCATCAAAATACTCTTCCCGGTGCATGTCAACAAAACATGCCAGGTGTGAACATCAAGTGTCAACTACTGACCGAACCGAGCTACCAAAATATTTCTTAGCCTTCTGTGCTACCTCTTAATTGACCATCAAATCAAACATCTTTTCCACGAAATGGCGAGCTCTTCCAAGTGGCTTTTAGGACATGTGAAATCTGAGAAATTGAAAATGACGGTCTTACCTGAAACCCTCTTGCCTGAGATGGGTGGCAATTGGGTCTTCCATTAGAGTAAATCGAAGCCGTTTGAATCATATCCAGGTTATTACCAGCCCCGTTTACAACTTCATTTTCCAGTTCAGAGTCAATCACACAGTTCCTTAAGCCGCAGTCGTCCAAGGTTCCCTAAAAAACCAGCACTTTTAGTCAATATATCGTAACTTGTATTTTTACCCCGTGAAGTTGAACATAATCATATCACACAGACAATATAAACTAAATAAAATACCATGTTCAAAAACTTATGCATAGCTTACCAGCTCACTAGACGCAGCGGCGTTAGCGTTATCCTCCAGAAATTCTGTTTGTTCTGACAGTAAATCGTGGGCAGAATCCAAGATCAGAATTTCGCTTTCTGTTTCCAAATCGACTGTAAAATTCAAACAAATTTTAATTCATAGCAACACATGCAACTAACACTTTCCAGTCCAGTAACAACACTTCTTTCCGAGCTTTAATTGTCAGATTGATGTCTAATTTTCGTACAAAAAAGCATATCAATATGATCTGAACTTTGATTTCTGTCTCAAGTCAGTAGTCAATTCTTGATTTTATAGCTTCCGGCATGTGGATCATGTATCAACTCGGAATATGTTGAACCTTATTTTGAAGCCCACTTCAATTAGATTAGAGGTGAGTTTTTCCTGGTGTTTGTTATGCTTAGCGGTAAATTTCCGGAATATTCACTTGATGAAAGCGCAAAAGCTGAGAAATTGTGAATGCCGTGTGTGTGGGTTGGATGGAAATACAGACGGAGAGATATAATTTCGGAAGGGAGGAAGGGTTATTATTCTGAGCCCAGCCTAATAGTTTGACATGAAAACTGACATCTTATCTGGTGGATCAAGAAAAGGCTTGTCAGTTCATTGTGATCTGTACAATCCTACTCATTATGTGTTGCTGAGGAACATCCCAGTATTGTACTGTCTCCATTTTTCTTGGCGCTCGAGCCGACTTTACGGCTTCTTGTTCAGCTTGGTTACCTTCGACTTTATCTGATAACGCTTATTATTATGGAAGTTGTCTCTGACTCCTGCCTCACGTCCTATTCTAGCCGTAACCATGTCAAAACACATACGTGACCACATTCTTCTTCTTGTCTTTTCTAACTCTATCACGACTCAATCAAAATTCGGCCCTCCATCTGTCATCGACTATAAAACAAAAGCTAAAGCCTGATGGGGTGACCTATGGAAACTAATTTCCTTGAAAAGCCTCCAGAATATCAAAGACAGCACATTCCCGGAACCGAACAAAATGTATTAGCTCAATCATAGCTTTCTCTTCTTACCGGTAGCTATCAAGTCCAAATCCAACAGTTTTTCACAAGAGACGAACTCTCGGGTTTTATGAGCAAAGATGATCAACAAAACAAAACAAGACAAACTTTTCACAAAAAGTCACAACCACAACTCATTAAGTGCTTGAAACATTGGGGAATCGGAGAGAAAGGCAAATTCGGTAAGGTGATCGGGCGTGTAAACAGTGAGGAGACACTAAACACACATTGACAGGTCCAAGGGACAAAGGTAAGGCACACACAAGGAAGGAAGCCACTTGACTTGTTCATCGGCTCGATTTAAATGAAACGTTGTTGGCGATAATCAGCGTTCAAAAGGCTACTACGACTGTTGGGGCGATGGTAAACTAAAGTGCAGTGGGACAGAACCAGAAAGGCAGCTCTTTGGAGCCTGCCCCGTTTCGAAAAGACAAACTTGGAAAACAACCCTCGCGTAGGTTAATACCAAAGTATTGCATACAGGACGCTACAAGAAGCCTCTGCATTCATGACTCCAATAAATGAACAACAATGGAGGTTATGCAGAGGCGTCGCTAACTTACGCAACCAATCCCAAGCCCGAGTACCAACCCCCAGGGTGTGCTTCATGTCGACGGAAATTTATTACCGTCTATAAATGCAGATACGAAGCGGCATGTAACATCCGTGGAGGGAGAAGAGGATAATTGTACCCTTCCAACTCATCTTTCGTACCTGAAGCGATTCTCGTCTGGTTCTGGTTCCATGAATATCTCCACTGCCCCTACCTTATTCAACATTGCATTTTCTCAAATCCTCCTGCTTTCTCAATCCTTCTTCTCAACTCCAACAGGTGGGCTTCATCTTCAAACAATCTTCCCCATCAGCTCTGCCATTTTACGCACGTAACATACACGAAATTGCTCTTACGTGATCACAAAAAGTCTATCTTATGTAACTCTGTCATCCTAAAACGCCAAAAATTCAGAGGTTCAACTGATGCTCGTACTGCAATCATTTGTAAACTTCTGTTTTATAGCTTGATACAATCCTTTCATTCAACTTGCCTGTTTACGAGAAAGTATTAATTCCGAATTTAAACTCATCAACCCTCCTATTCTGGCCAACAAATTACTGCAAGATGAGTCCGCCGGATATTAGCTCAGGTTTTTGTCCATGGCGCGGCGCAGCAACAGGTGATTTATATACAGATATTTAACCTGCTTGGTGTTTTCTGATCATTTTCGAATGGAATTACTGCAAGTCTAAGGCACTTGGAAAGTGTCTACATGAATAACTACTGCATTTATAGAATCATTTCAACCCTGCCTTGAAAAGTGACGGTGAAAACCACATATTTCCAGTTTCAGTATTTCACAGATAAAAAACAAATTTCGACGGAAGATTCTCACATTGTGAGACGAAATGGACCTAGCTTCATCCAATTAGAGCGAAGCGGATCGAGGAAGGTGATGGGAATTTTCGAGGATATTCTTGTTCTTATGTGATATGACGCAAGTTGATTCCTTTAGTTAGTTATCATAAATTGCCTTGGGCATTTGAGTTCTCATGCTGAGCAGTACCAAGTGAGACGCCCGTTTCATCCATGTCTCGTTTCGTTCTCGCTCAGCAAATTCGCCTAGTCATCCTTCTTCGTATTAAACAAAATCGCCAAGGCCTAGCTGTGGCTCTGAACCATCGCATTGCCTCGCGTACACTTGAAACTCAACTAACCGATGCCACACAAAAGCCAGTACAAAGAAGAGATACACGCCAGTCAAGGATACCGCACAATAATATCACATATGATGGATCGCCATCAAAAGCAAGCTTCTTCCGACATTCTAACATCAAACAAACTGTCTCCAATTCATACCGGAAGAGAATTCGACTTGTCCATAAGTCAATAGTAACGTCCATAGCTTTGATTTTGCCAAAACTTTTAATAACCATTAAACTGATGGCTTACCCAAAAAAGAATCCAAGGCAACGGCGGCATCTTCCACTTCATTGTAGTCCATAGAATCGTCCGATGAGCGAGCCAACATTCCGGTACTACCAGAATTCGCACCTCCTCCAACGATGCCCAAAGATTCATCTGAAAATTAGAATCAAGTAAAAAAGTAAGTAAAGGGATGCCAACATGGGTCATTCAAAAGTAAATATTATACAGCAGCATTTGCGCCTGACACTACATAAAACAGCTAAATTACTTTGTAATTACGCAAGGAAATGTTCAACTTTCTCCGTTATTCTGTAACCACTGAGAACTTTGGCAGTAAAGTTTACCAACATTTTTAAATGTGATTGATGCTAGCGGTGACGGCGTGTTAGGCCCATGCTCACATTGAGGCTACATTATGGAAACATGGCCGTGATTTGATAGAGATTATAATGTGTAGATTCGGTGGGGTGGGGATAAAATAAAATTGAACAGAGTTTGGATGGTCTGACTTTGTAGTTGGAACGGTGACTGGAGGAGACGAGGGTTGAGTGAATAGAGAATGGTTCGGACTGCAGTATGTACTTTTCCTAATGATGCTGAACCCGTATAATGTGAAAGCAGAATGTTTATGTTTGACGTCGGAGCGTGAGCGTAAGCGAGAAGGGTTCAGGTCGGATATTCGGATGGGACGTGAACGGTTTGGCAGTTGAATACGAAAACGAGTTGAAGTTGAATTCTGAAAGATTATATCAGTGACTGCATAAAAAACGAATACACAACATGGGGCCTTGGAAACTTGATTGTACGCCAAACTAGAACCAATCTTGATACGCTCATTGTTTTCACCCAGTACCAACAATGCGACGGAGATGACCAAACACTTTTCAGTCATCTATTCACACCGCTACAATTGGTCCCGAAACACTTTCATCCGTCTCTCTCGCTCAGTCAGTCAGCCAGCAGCAGCGCTACGCTCCATGCATACGACCAGACCATTATCATCCGTAAACCCCAAGTCGGAGCCGAGTTCCGTACTCAACACTGACTCACTGAATTCAACCCTCCAGCCCCAGCCATGCCTAATCACGTTCAAGTGTAGCCTTTTTACCAAACCAACGCTTACCCTTGAAAATTCGGCTTCACAAGAATTTTATATTGACATCATTATCCATAGTCCTCCATCCTCCATGCTCCCACCCCATCCGTCCCACTAGCCAACTCGACAACCCAAGTCCGCTCAACAAGTGACTTTGAATCTCAATCTGACACACACATTCCTATTCTTCATCCACAGCCCAAGTCGTTTATCATACGCTCAAAAACTGGAACTAAAACGTAACAACTGTTCAAAAGCTATGGAGGACTGGCCAGACGCTATATCCGCTTCTTCTATGAATTCACCAGCCGCCTTACGTGGCCAAGCAAGGCAATTCAAGTTACAAATATGCACCCACTGCAACATTAAAATCAAAAAATGTAAGAGAACGAGTCTTAATTAATTCGTCATGACAAGTGACATCCCCATGTCATATTCAGGGAGCGTCGACTGTAGCAACCGATTGTTTTCCTCGAGTTCAGGCAGCTAGCTCGGCTTTCAGCTATGTCAATCAGCCAACCAGACTCACATAAAGAAGGCAAAGGTGTGTCAGCCGACATAAAGCACACATCCTGCATTCCATTTGTCATTATTATCACAACCTCACATTATCAACAGCAAGAATTCTAACGTTAAATACCAAATGTAATCGAAATCAGTCCGCCTCAGAACGCATTCCATGTATATTTCCCAGTTATTAATAAGAATTTTATGGCCGAAGGTTCTAGTTCAAAACGCTCCAGGAGCCTTCGCCTTGCTGTTGATGTGCTCAATAATCGTTTCACACATGTTTAGGTAAACCTCAAAATCATAAAGTGCAAAGTGTATTTATAGCCAGTGAGTTGTAAATCATCACAAAATTATCATTTCAACTACTGCACGTTCAAGGAAGCCGCAGCATGAGACATGAAATGTACAGTCCGGGCAGGAACAATAAATTTGCCTGGTCAAACATATTCTACTAAGTACCCCTTTGCTTTCCCTCACCCTGAAGACCTATAACTGGTCTTCAGAGAAAAGTAAGATTGTTATGAGCAATTTCTCTCGTCACATGAGGGGAGCTTGGATTTGAAATAATGCCCGGAAAATTTTGGAAACGATCTGAATCGACAACAAATTGCAGATTAACAGCTCGAATTCGCAAAACAGAAACCGTTACATGTGTAAACAGGAACTTTAGACTTTGGAGATCCAATTTCTGAATGAAATACACGAGGACGTAAGGAACAAATTTGAGAAGTCATCCTCGTTGTAGCCTGTTTGCTGACAAGACAAGAAGTTTTCATTTAATGTGAGTCATGACAACTTGCAATGTTGAAACCACTGGCGTTGAAGAACTTGTAGTAGTCCTACGGCATTTGCACTGCATTTTGAAAACTCATGCTTACACCACCAGATTTCTAGCCCGTTCATCCAAACATCGCGAATCGTATCTTACAACAACAGGTATCCAACTAATTCAAAATTACCCGTTTTAAAAATATTCGCAGCACTCAAGTTAATTTCATAAAACTCGAAATTCAAAGCGTGGGAATTTCGCTCTGAGCTGGAAAATTGGCTATTTACTTCAATCTCCTATAAACTGATAAACAACAAAATCCAAGTGTTGAAAAATGTGTAAATATATAATCATCTCAAGCTCTGAACCAAGAAAATTTAGAAAATTTGCCAATGTTTGGGAGGACCGATTTGTTTGTGTGATGACATTCCTCCAACTGCATTTGCGACATGGCGAAATTTCAGGTGAATTGCTGTAAATGAGGCAGGCATCCTAATGACGACAGTAGGGACGATGACCAAAAAGTACATGGTCATGGCGAGTGTAAGAATGGTACGGACGGATTAAACAAGAAGGATAATGTTGTGGCTGTAGAGGACAGACTCAAGTGTTCCAGAAGTCTCTGTCATTATTACGTTGCGCATTCTTTGTTACTTGTCAGCATTCTCATGCTGAGTATGCAAAGACAGACTTTTAAGAATGAGTTGTAACCAAGGCACAAACAATGTGTATTTTTCACACATTTACCACTTTCATTGCTCCCTATTTACAGTACACGATACAAATCCAAGTTAGCGGTCCAATCATGCAATTGTGCGAACAAGTGCACGGCAACAGTCATCTACCAGTTTCTTGCCATTCACAAATGCACAATACGAAGCCCGCCTAACCCAAATTTCGTATTTTCTCTGTCATTCTATTCTACAACTTTCTCCAACAACACAAGCCATTTCTCCCCGGAAAAGAATGAAACAGGAACTAGCGGATCAAAATAACGCTCAGCCGAAAAAACATCAAGGTGAACGTTTACAAAATGCCAGTTATATTTATATAGCACCTGGGGACGCTCAATTCTGATAGACACGTCTACAAAAATTCATTGCTCGCAGGAGCAGAGGCGTAACATGGCTCATCATACTGATAGCCAAAGTTTATAGTCTGAACGCCGCCACCTCATCTCCTCTGTAGCCTGTAGACCCTGGACCGCACTCGATGATGATGATATTCTCCTTGAGGCGCTCATCTTCAGTCTAAACATTAAAATTCTCCCTGATGTGGCCACTTTTACACAGTGGCAAGTTATTCAACTTTTTAGAAGCGATCAGACAAGAAATGCTTGCAAGCTACTAGGTCCACGGCCAAAGAAATTAAAACCAACAGTAGAACAACAAAGTCCTTCAAATGCCCTGCCACCTGCAACGATCCTCCAGAAATGTAAGGTCATACCGTTCCGAATCTTGTTTTCCACATTTGGCTGAATCCTGTATGTGCTTTGGTCAAAACTGATCATGTATTTCTCCATATTTCACAATGTCATGGAAGCAAGAGCTTTCGAAACCTTATCTACACAATGTTCAGCGACTTCTGTAGCGGATTTCGTGGAACAAGAATCATTACATGTGATGCATTCAGAGTTGTAAATGGGTAGAAGACCTCAGGGTGACCCAAAATATGATGTGTGTGATTACTATGGGTCGAAAATCATTAATCATGTGAAGGAAATTATGACAATCAAAGACGTGCCGATATGAACCATGTCATAAATCATCAAGGATAAGGTAAACAGTTTCAGCTTTCCCCCACAAAGCTCTTCGCCAAACTACCTGGAATAGAACAGACCACTGCATAAAATAATGCTTAAGTGGGTCCTGGTGTACCACCTTAGAACGTATGCCGACTGAAAGTGTATCTGATCCATGATCGTCAGCGCCGACGCTTCATAACTCATAGCATTGAACAAATTTCTAACCTTTAAATACTTAGTTCAAATTATTGACTCACCGTGTAAGGCAGCTGGTGGAATGAGAATTCCGGATTCGTCGTACTCATTCCCAAAACTGGAAAACACCGACTCCTGGGATATAAGGAAAATTATTATTGCCACAAGTATCTAACATAATAATGACGCAATGAAAAACAAGTGTGGCAAAAGTTAGAATTAATGTAACATACCAGAGCAACATCCAGGTTGTTCTCGTCGTCGAGGACAAGCGCAAGCGAAAAATCCTCGTCGAACAGCTGCGCATCAGAACGCAACTGGTCCCACAGCCGCTCGGAAGTGACTTCAACATCTACTGGAGATAGTGGCGCTTCTACGAATGACCGATCTTCGCCAGGAAATGGCTCCTCACTTTCGATCAGGAACGTTTCGCTTCCAAGTTCCTCGGGGAGCTTCTTAGGTGATTCCAGAATCTGTAATGAGCAACATTGACAAAGTTAATGATCATACATATCCAATCGAAGACAGCGAATAGCTTTTACTAACTACAAAGCGTGAAATTCGGTGGTAGCTCAAAGAACATTTGAACATTTGAAATTTCGTGATATGAAAGATAGAAGCAGCTTCTTTTCACACTTATCGATAGGTTAATGGATATATACTGGAAAACAATTTCTCGTGGCTGCTGGAATACAGGTTAGACGCAGTCTAGCCAATAATTTTAAAAGCGGATTTACATAATTTTTGCATCTTTCGAACTGCATAAAACGGATTTCTGCAGTCTCTGGTACAGCCAACTGACTCGGCATCTCACTACTGCATGTCTTGTAAACTGAAAAATTCGAATAACGTAGAACAACAGCATCTGATGCTGCTGCACTACCAACTAAAAGCTGCCGCTCGCAAGAAAAATGATGCTGCTTTCAATCGGACAAAAGGTAAGTGTGTTTGGTATTACATCGGTCGCTAAAGCCCTGACAGAAGCTTTATGAACCGAACAATGCACCGAACCTTACGTGAAATTTACAATACTTCCAATTTCAGCTCCTCACAAATCATCCTCTGTATCGACTAACCTTTAGCCTTGTTACTCATCCTTCTTAACTGTCATCCATCTAACAAACTCGAAATGTCAAATGCATAGTGCCTGTCCATCGGAATAAATCGTAACTACACCGTAACCATGAAACTAAAAATTATCACTCATAGAACGCATCCCAACTTACAACAATTAAAATTAACGATGGTATCTGTGTCTCAGACACCCAACCCATTTACGAATTCACGGCACAACATTCTATATACATTCAAAACTTTCATTTCTATCAAGCCAAGCTCTAGCATAAAACCCAAGCAAGCAATTTGAAAAGTTAGAAACTGAGTATATCCCATACAGGTTCATGATCAGGTGAAAGTTCATTCCGGTCTTCAGCACTGTCCGACAAAAAGACAATGTTCCCAGAAACTAGACGGAAGCCACTGCCCTCAGAATCTTCTTCGTCAGTTGTGGCTCTGAGTGAGATAACACTAGCCGTCACGTTACTGCTGATTGACTCTTCGGTGGTAGTACGCTGTTCCGGAACATCAGCGTTGACAGATAGCAAGAAATCATTGCGTTCGAATCTAGGGGGGATATTCGGTATAGTTGGGCCAGCCGCCGTAGCATCACTCAGGACGTAAGCTGTTACGTTTTGAAATGTATGCATAGACATAGACTTTGATACAGCTGGAGTGATGTAGGCGCTAACGGCATTCCGAATGAAGTCACTGCTGAATCCGTAACGATAGCTTAAATCCTCATTGTCAAAGTCGAATATCGACGGAGTAAAATTGCTCAGAGCTTTAGGATGAATGTGATGTCCACTGCCTCCATGGTCGAACACGTAAGAGTGAGCATAACTTGTACTTGACTCGAAGCTGAGTTCCGTGTTGTGGTGTCTTAGACTCGGTTGATTATTGTGCTGATATGAAGAATCTTCTTTCAAGAATAATAAAACCAACGCTAACTGTACCAAGTTGGTAGTTATCTTCCCCTTCGAGGCACTTGCCATGGTGGAGGGGCCTGGATTCTACAAATATAAACCACTGTTATCGGGCCATCAAGAGCATTAAGTAAAAATCAGAATCTCACGCGCAAGTAGAACGTGAAATGATCAAGCTTATTGACTGTCTTGCTTACCTTCCAAATAATCCAGTTTCAAGAATGGGTCCTAACCTGTAAATCACGGAAAATCAGTGATCAGTCGCCATGCTGAGTTATGCAATTTTGTAAGATTTTAAAAAGAAAAGATTGCTGTACTGTAGTAAACTCACCGGTGAGGAATGAAGGTTCAGAAGAAACGAGTAATCAGTGAGTTTGGACTAGCACCAAAACTTCAATGTAAACAACTGACTAAGAGATAGTTGCCGCAAGGGTCAATAAAGGTTGCTATTTACGGTGTTAAGAAGTTTCTGATTTGCACCTATCAGTTTCTACAACGCGAACTAGTTTACACTTCACTTATCTTTGAATGTCTGAGCTGACCAAACGGTAATGACAGCGGTGACAATTAGACGGAGTAAACATTAAACATTCTTGAATGTCATTGCCAAAATCAGTATTTAGGGGTCGCGTCGCGTGACTGATAAAGTCGACTTCGAGTGCGTTCACTGCCTTCTGATCTGATGGATAAACGTCAATGGCCAAGAGAGCCAAAACACTGCTGAATATTTACTCACTCAACCGCTCAAGTGACAGTAGGAATTTTTTGAAAACGTTCCTTCCTGGATATTACGAAAATCAATGTGGATTTTTGAGGCACAAGAGCAATGTAACACGTTTTAGATATTTTGGAATATTTTTAAAGCTTGCCGAATTCAGGAGAATCACAAAAGTCGACTGCAATTGCACTACAGACTAGATGGTGCTAAATCTTAACGGAGAACCCATGCAAAACCGAAATATTCGCACAAAGCCCAATGCAGTATGCATAATTGTCGTTCGCTGTCATTCCTTCTACTGCGGATATGCTTTTTATAAACAAACCTTGCGTATAGCTCTGGGTTATAGAAAGCGCTTGAACTTCGCGCGCCGGTATACGCTCTTTTCATTGGTCCTCGAAAAGCTGACTCACCGAGATTAGAACCACAAAAAACATATGATGAAAGAAGCGCGTTGCGTTAGCGAGTCGAGGCACGACAACCTGATGCGTCACCTGTGCCACAGATGATTCGAGAACATTTTGTTTTTTATCTTATCGTCAAAAAATTGCAAGATATGTGCGAATGCTTCCCTCTATTGTTTCCAGATTCATCAAACAATCCGACGGCTAAAACTATGAGCGTGTATTGACCGCTGCGTTTTAGAAGTGTTATTCTAAAACTAATGAACACATGAGAACCCGAAATTGAATATCAAGCGAAATGGCCTTTCTTGTTATCGTTTTCTTCCGCAATACTACATGTATAAGACTACTAGCATGTCACATCTTGTTATAGTCAAAGCCACTATTTCTATGTTCTGTAAAACGTCATGAAGTTAACATGGCAATAGGAGTCTTACTTCCACACGTCTGTACACAGATTTACAACTTAGGACAGAATGAATTTTGATTTGAATGTAAGGAGTAAGGACAATATATAATATTAACTTATGTGTCAACGAAACCAAAGCAAAAGTTAGATTGCCTGGCTGTTCTTTGGTATCAGAAAAGAGGGCTTTCCATTTCCGTCCGTTCCAAACGACTTCTTGTATCTCATACATAGTACAAACTACAAACAGTTGAATCAACTAGAATCTTAACTACCGAGTTTTAAAAACCCTACATAGCCTTTTTTATGCCTGAACCATTGTACCACAGATGTATAAAATTATACCTCTTGTTTGAAAAGCAGCAGAATGAAACACTTTTTCAATGTCCCATCCCGGCATCATCAATCACAAGCAGCGTTATCAAAAGTAAAAAATACATCCAAGCTATGTTCTGGAAGTTCCTAAATACTGCTTTCACGTAGAGTTGCATTCGCTTCTGCACCTGCTGCAACCTCAGCAGTGGATGTACTGCTTTCGTTTGCACTGGTAGTATTAGATTCCGGTACCTCTCCATTCGTAATTCTCAGCTCATCTAATGCTTCTGTTGGCGTAGCTATTTCGACAGCTTTATCTTTAACTTGCTCCGGTGGATCATCTACCGGTGTCTCAGTCGATCTAAGATGACAAAATAATGGTTATCCCATCACGCCTCAGCCTCATTTGTATTAGCAAATTGTATTCCTTACTGTTCTCCATTGGTATTGGTACCGTTAGCTAGATGATCCGTCACGGCATCCAGTGTGATATCTCCAGAGACATCAAGCGATTCAGCCTTGAGGGAGAAATCGTTTTTATCGACTGAAGTCGCATCGCCTTCTATTCCGAGGACGGAACAAAACGGAAGATCGTAACGAGCAGAAAGTGTAACTCGCTGTAGCTCGCTAGAGCTGCACATGAAGATTGCATGCCCTTCAGGAGTAAAAACCAAACTGGAGATACCGCTGTAAAAAAACAATTAATTACCAACTTGAAAACCGACGAAGAGGAATACATCTTTATTCCTGATTTTCATCTATTATTTCTTTGTAACTCATTACCTGATATCTTCTTTGCGCAAGCAATTCGTGGATAATTGTCGTTTCAAGTCCGGAAGTGTAATCACGTACAAGTCACCTTGATTAGTTAGACAGCATATGCATTTTTCAGTGTACGAATCTGTAACGGACTGGAAAGCTGCGACACCCAACCGACGCACTCGTGCCCCTTCTTGCGCAGTTAACTTCAGCTTGCCCATCGGTCTCAAGTTTGGTAACGAAAAAACCTGCGATAGGCATCGAGAAATGAATACTTTAACAGGCAATCTACTTTATATCTCTTAAGAAAAATATAACACCTTGATTTGTTCTTCAGATCCTATTAGTACTCTGTGAGGTCCAGGTGAAGAGGAGGGTTGGAAGGAATCTACTGCAGCAGACTGACCATCAACAATTATGATGGACAACACAGGTGCTCTATGCTTCAGCTGAATTTCTTTTCCCAGTAGACAAGTGATTGCCTCTCTTGATTCGGACAGCTGTATGCAGAGAACGAAAACCGTCCCTGCATTGGTCCCTACCCACAAAGTTGGCGTCGTTTGCTGAACTGTGACAATAGTACATCTTCTATAAGTTCAATTCTCTAAGTTTCCGATAAACAGTCGTTATGATCGTGTGAGTACTTACAACTGATGATGTGCGTTCTGGCAAAGCAAAGACACCTGACCATGGATGACATAGCGTCGTCACCGGATCTTGCTTCGATTGCTCGTTCGACAGTCTTTTGAGAACTTGGAACTCCAGATGCGTTTGCTGCAGGACTGTAACACACATAATGGTCATTAATACATGTCCTCGTCAAATCATGATTGGGTGAAAGCGACACTAAACTAACCTTCGAGAATTGTCAATATTACGTTGAGATCTTCCTTTCCGAAGACGACGAAAACTCTCCCTAAGGCTCTTCTTGAAACTTTTTCTTCGAGACATGCCGACATCCCCACTGGCCATAACATCACTGGGGTTCAATGTAGATTTGCTGAACAGAATTCTTCTCCCGATATAGTCGTACAAAACTAAACCATGGCCTGTACCAACCACAACAAGACCGGCTTGTCCTTCGAGAGCAATTGCAGTGGCTGAAGCAGGTGGATGTATTTGCAGAACACAAGTAACCCCTTGCAATTTGTTGTACTTCAAAGCCTCATGACCTTTCCACACGAAATTTTCTGCTACAAGATTAACGTTATCGACTTTCTCTCCATCTTGATTCTTGGCCTTTGTATTCACAACGATTAGCTGCCCAGCTGTTCCACCGATTGCAAGATATCCGGAAATTGGACAGTAAGCAAGCTTCTTGACTGCAAGTCGGGGGTCATCTGAATAAGGATCGAACGTTCCAACCTATATAAGCAAGTTATACATTTAATTTTATTGATGGAACAGCGTAAGTACACTTTGAAATTTAATGATAATGTATGTAAAGAAACCAAGTTTGATGAACGATATTGATTTGTCTTACCTTTCTATAGGGAGGCCATTCTTCATCATCGTCTGGAGGATGCTCGCCCATATCGTCGTCTTCATTGCGAAACAAAGAACCGAAACTATACTTTGCCAACAACGCCATCCGTGATCCCTGTGACTCCCAAAACCTCACCGACCCATCTTCATGACCCGTAATCAGAAGCTCCAAGTTTTCGTCTACGTCTGAGCATTCCCCTCCCGTGATTGGCCATGCCTGGAAAACCAAAGTTTGGCTTAAGATCAAGTTGTTCTGAAAAGCTTGGTGACGGTTCGAACCAAAGAACTTACGTTGGAGGAATAAACAGTTTCATCCGTGCCTCCAACTATATTCAACTTCTGCAGCAACGGTGTGTGATGGAAGCACGTAATTGCTGATGGATGGATGGAGTTCAAATATGGGTTTTTGAACACGGGCCATTCCTCCAAGGTCAAATCAACTACAACCAATTCTTCTTCAGCCAGAATGAGAATCGCATCTGCATTTTCGGTAACTTCGAAGTCGATAACTTTGCTGGTTAGGTCGAACACAACGTGCTTATCGGATGTAATGACACTGACACTTTGATGATCTCCGTCACTTGCTCTAGGCAATCCTCCGCTGAAAGCTATGAAGTCTCCTACTGCTCTAATTTTGCTGATTTTTTTGCATGGATAAGGACCATAAACTGTTTTTGGTTTTTCTTGTCCTTCTTTTTCCCAGTCCCAAACAATGTAAGATCCATCGTTATGTGATGAGATCATTTCACCACTGTCATTCAAAGTTAGGCACTCCAACTGTTGGTTCTGAACGAAGTGTTTGACAGATTTGTTTTGTTTGTTGCTCCATTTGGTGATCAATCCTCGTTCGAATCCAATGACTAACTCATCTTGAATCTGAATTAACGCTTCCACCGCTCCAGGCTTGACTTTGAAGTTTTCTGGCGCACTATGTAACAGGTATAAAAAAAATTCCATTAGCCGATGCTCCAAGATACGTGGAAACCATCTGGTGTACTCACTTCTGCAATATGACATCAAGATAGATCACTTGCTCTGTAAGCTCGAATTTCCCAATGTCCAAAGTGTAAACATTTCCACCCTCAGTTCCTACGAATGCTTCTGTTTGGCCTTCTTTGACTCGTAAACAGGATATTTTCTTGATTCTGAAGTAAAATAAAGAGAGCATGTTTACAGGTTTCACCTCCTTCAAATATTCTTTGAACAATCTAGATATTCCGTCTTCACTCACTTCCCCTCTAAACAACACGACTTTGAGAGGGTCAAAGAAGCGCCATTCCCAGTTCGAATTTTCCAAAGGTGTAAGGAGTTATCTTCCGTTACAGTAATGATGTGCCCCTGATGAAAGACCATTTTGGGAAAATTATCCTCCAACCGGTCATTATGCTAAAATGCCATCAAAGCTTACTTACATGCTTCGGAACAAAAACAATTTTTGTGATCGCAGTTTCATCATTTGGATGTTGTCCAGCAAATTCGACTCCAGGACGTCCAAAACTGAGGAAAGACCAATTTAATTTAAAAATACTAGCATGGAATGCATAATGCAGTGATTTTAGCTAATGGTGTGTTACACTGTGATAAATCCTGACTTATTTCCAACTGATATCAACTTGAGGGTAGGGTCGTATGCGAAAGCCGTAGGCTTGGACGGGAAGCCGAGCTTATTCAACTGGAAGCAAAAGAAACACGGGTGAGCACATTGCGATAAAAAAGGCAAACATAATGATCTTACTTTTCGGAAGGCATATAGATCTTTCTGCAATTTAGCTCGCTCAAGGGATTGAATGCCGGAACCTTTGCCTCGGATAAACTTGAGCATCTTCTTGTAATCTGCAACAAAGCAAATGTTGAATTTATATGAAAGTGATTGTCATGATGCTGGCTGAGGTACTCATGAAGAACTTACTCGTTAATGTGGTGTCGTCGGTCATAGTCTAACTAGAAGCATGGATCCGTGGACGATTTATCCGGCACAAGCAGGGATGAAGTACATACAGTAGATCCCAAACTGAAAGAAAGAGCAGAGAGCATTAAACATTTGAAATTACTCAATTCTGACTTGGTTTGTTTACCTATGTTGGAAATTTAACTGTGACCGGTGTAGCAATAAATTGCATGTTACGGATTCTCAGCTGCTAAGTATCCGCTTTGGGACAAGACAAATCTATATGTCGGAATAAAGTTGGCGGTAGGTTCAAGAGGCTTCGGCGGCTAACATCGAATGTCACCTGTAATTTATTAAAAGTGACTCATTGAAAATGTCGTGTTTTTGCAATTTTAAAATGACTAGTTGAGGGGAGGGAACATTTTGAAAAGTCCAAGTAAAAAGGGGTGTGAAATGTGCTTACCTCGGTGCGTTACTGTTGATGCGGCGTTGATGTTGTGAAGAGAATTTGTTGGAAGAGGTGACAACGTCAACACCTTAACTGCAGTATTACGGTGCGGGGCGGAAATGAACGAGAACAGAGACGAGGGATTAACTCATTATTATTGCATTGGCAGACTTTTGTATGTTGTAGTAAATGGTAAAGGAACTGCCTGAGTCAGTCAGTAAAGTTGCTGTCTGTTTTGTTGATGCTTTATGCACGACTTGAAAGGTTAGTGTGGTGCTGAGCACGTAAAATTGACTGGGCAACATATGCCGCGGATGGATTGATAAAACAATAGACTCCTGACACATGTAACTCCGCGAGCAAATCGTCGCTAAGATAATATGGCTTGGAGGAAAACAATTGCCTGCGTGTACATACAAATGAACGTAAACAAACGATCGATCTGCAATTAAAATTTAATTTTGCTGTGATAAAGTGAATCAAACGTTACCAAATTCATAATGCCTAATGCCTGCGCTGTGTACGGGTACAGGTGTAACAATCACACTTTTAACCTGCCTTACAACAGCACCTTCTGCGCCCGTTTCAGGCATCAGGTATAGCATCATATAGGGTAAGTGTCAACATTTTCAAGCAACTACAACTAGAAAATATTTCGAAATCTAACGTGTCTTCTTCATTTAGGTCTCCCCATTGACAGCCAAGGTTGACTACTTGCAGGTAACAGATTTGAGCAACAGGATCCACTCTGCTTCACAATGGGTCGTACAATGAAGTCTTTGAAGCCGCTGCTGTCCCATCAAAAGTCTACTAGCAAAATTGGATTCGTCAAAGTCATGGCTTCGACTCGTATCCTTCGTTAAAGTTAGAAACACATAACGGTGCTCTTGAGGCACTTGAAGTCTCGAAATGGATCTGGTGTTAGCCCACTCATGCAGAATCACATCTTCCAAGTACGTGCCGATGGACACGGCATCCACTGATCAGAAGTTTCCAAAGTTTGCTCAACGTTGTGTACTCGCCGATAAGACCTTTTTGATGCCCATGGCGTCTACTGAGCTTGTACAAGTGATCAGATCGTACTACTGGAAGAGGGATGCTGTGCAAAGATTTGTCCATCGGCACGTATTGTCCTTGGAAGATGT
>JAQGBJ010000461.1:0-40892 GCA_034698345.1 Sphaeridia pumilis | reverse complement strand
CGTCACATTATACGACTATTCGTATACACGACTAATCCACCAATCATGTACGAAAAGGATGTTGTGATCCTCTACTGTCAGAACTCATTTAATTTAAATTATTCCCAGCGAAGCCTGACAACGATTTGGAAGCTATAAGCCAAAACGCTCACAGCATTAAACATGCGCTGCGCTCTTTGTTCCATGTCTGTACTACAGAGAGTGCTGCAGATTTGAACACAATAGCGCCACCACCTTTCGTTTCATTGTGCACTTAAGCTACATTTTTCATTCCCATCGTGCTTCCATTGCAAAAATAACTTAACTTCAAGAGCTTCTCTCATCCGCCTTGACTTCCATGGAATCTGTCTGCATCATCTCCAGGTACCACAAAAGAAGAGCCGGATTCAACTCTCCCCAAGCTTCAAAACTCCACCGTATAAAAGCCTCTTGAATCCTTCGAAGTCATCATCACATCTTCCACCTTCTTCTCGAAGCAACACCAAAAGCTACTCCAGCAACCCTCGGCGATCCTCACCAAAGAACCCACTTCAAACTTCAGCCATGAACTTCAGGTAAGCAGGGTTTTGAAGCTCGATTTTGATACAGTCTTACTCATGAAGATCGGTGTTTCAAGCCTTGCCTTTCTCCACAGCATTCTCAGCGTCTTCCTCTTCGCCATGGCCTTCGTGGCCTTCGCCACACCGCACCATCAAGGCGTCCCTCACTCTTCCGAAGTCTCCTCCGCCGGCTTCGAAGAAGCCGGCGCAGCGCCTTTGGGCGCCTTGGCGCCCAAAGATGTTCCCGCCTTAGCCCCAGCTGACAACAGCACCGACTCTGAATCCACTCTTCGCCGTCGTTGGTGGAGGCCTTTTGTGCGACCTTTAATCAGCGTTGGTGCCGGCATCTTCGGCTAATCACAGCTCAGCTAATATTATAAATTTCTCTTGAATTCCCTAAATAAAAACCATTTCCTAACTCCGAGGCCTTCTGTGAACGTTATACATTTATTCGAACCAGAAGCGGTCCCCCGCCGCCTGGTGAAAGTGACTCGAACTCTCTCCCCCTCTCCCCCGCTTTCCTCCTCACCTGCTCTTCCTGTAGGGGGAGCGCACGTGCTCTTCTCCTCCTCCTTTCTCTTAATGCTGTACGTATACAGCTACTCACCCAACCCTGTCCTCCTCCCGTCCACTCTCACTCACTCACTCTCTCGCTCCCGCAACTCCCGGGTATTACAATGCCCGCATCCATTACCACTGCTGCTCTCAGCAGGTTCTTCTCTCTCTCTCTCTCTTTTCTCTCACTAATCTTCCCTATATTCAACATTACAAAATTCGCTAGCAATCAGCACTAGAGCCAGTCAGTGCCGTCTACTCCACTACCGTCAGTCAGTCCATCGGCTGTAATCACACTATCCCCGCCGCACTTGACTGTTCCAACTCACTCTCTCTCTCTCGTATATTCTTCTCCAAGGAAATTTCCACCTTTCAAAACCCAATCTTAACTCCCATTTAAAAAACAAACTTCTCTATATTATATCAGCAGCTATTTTTGTTCTATACTGCTCATTTAAACATCCCTATCGCTCCTAATAGATTCTATAAGATTCTCGGCATTTCACTACAAGATTCTCTCCTACATACACACAGAGGCAGTGCCGATGGTTAGTCGTCTAAAATTCTAGCAATTTTCTGGCACTTGTCCCTTATCACCCGTTTGTCAGTGCAATTTGGCCGCCTGTGTACAACAACTATTACCTTATACGTTCACAAGTCTTGTCTTTTTCATTTCTCAATTTCCATCAACTTTTTTTACATTACTTTTTCTCGATGAGTCAATACGAAATTGTCTTTGGTCGTTTCTGAACTTCGATCCTCTATTATCCCAGTACCTTTTGTCAATCGTGGTTGTGTGTACTAACTTTTATATAATGATCAAGGAATCAAAACATTGAATCAAGTGATATCAAAAGTGTTGTTTAATTTAAAAAAGTGATTTTGATTGCGTGCTAATATTAATCTACTTTTACTGCTCTTGGGCTCGATATTTCCTCAGGTAATTAAATCACATCATTTGTTCTTGTTTAAGTGCTTGCAGAACCGTCTATAATATTAATCTGCAACAAGCATAATAATTTCGCACAGCTCCACAACATTGTTTATCTGGAGCTATAAAAATCCATGTGTGTTTTTACTACTCTTGATTGCTATCTCTGAATTAGCAACCCTTGCGCGTTACCATGGAGACGCGCGCGCCTCAAAGGGGTCGAGGTCTGGCACTTCCCTTGTGTTTTGTTTATATATCCTGGTAACACAAAAATGTAGAAGAATTATTCTTATTATTTAAAGCACACGGGAAATGTATATATGTTTGTGTTAAAGCCTTTGGTTTAAAGGTTGGGCTTGTGCATCATTGACTTGTGTTAGCCTAGATTAAAAGATAGACACAAGGTTTCTAGTAGCAAATCTGCTAGGAGCAAAGTACATACACATATGGTTTGTTTATGTATGCATAACAAACGGACCTGTGTGTATGTTTGTAGAAGTGTTAGAGCCCTGCTAGAAATCTAGAAGAGAAGAAGAAAGAGCCGCTGGTATGGCGGTTTACCTTAAAAACTAAAGCTGTTTATATGATGGTAGGTATCAACATTGAAATTTTGCGGATTCTTGGGGTTGAGGCAAGAGGGCTGTAGTAGTGTGTGTAGAAGCGAAGCTAGAAGCTAGAAACTAGACGCTCCTAGTGCCAAATCTAACAAGAGGAATGAAGGCACACTTGTCTCTGTAGATCATCTGATCATCTGCTACTTGTTCTTTCGCATCTTTTGTACATTTTGTAGTGGAAACTATGGGATGTTGTAATCAGTCGCTGCTGAAACGCTGAGCAAGGAACAAGTTCGAAGTAGTAGCGGTTTTTGAGGTAGCCGGGAGAGTGAAAGCGTATAATGAAGAAGGATTCATTAGCTACTGAGCAAAAGTTTGGACTTTTGTGGTGATACTTATTAAGATGGTGAAAGTTGTGTGGATTGAAGTTTGTTGGTGAAGGTTAACTGGAAGTCATGGACTGCAAGAAGTGTTGGAGCATTTGGAGGGTCAAAATACAAAAGTTGCAGATTTGGAAGCTTTGAATGCCCGGAAGAAGAAACAACTGGTAGAATTAAAACAAGGGGAATACAGATATAGTGCTTGAGACCAAAATTGAAGTTCGATGCGAGACCAGGTGCAAGTGACACACTTGAAGAGCACGATGGGTATTCGTGACGGCGGTGTCTTTGCGGCTTTGAACAATCAGTTCTGGTAGGGCAGCAGAAGATTCATATGATAGTGAAGAAACGTGTTTTTGAGTGGTTCTAACATTTAAGGTTTTAATCAAGAGTGTAAGCCCTTAACCATTGTAATACCCTTGTATTGTTTTGAAAATTGAGAGTTTGAATTTCGCGCGTCAAAAGAATTTAAGAAATCCATAGGGAAGGAATACAGAGAGGAGGGGAAGTGAAAGGCGAAGGAGGGAAACAGATAGCACAGCACGCAAGCACACACACATATCATCACTCTCTCATCACAGCTCTGCTGGAGAAAGCTATAGCGTGTAGCGTTGTAGCAAGCAGAGCGAGCCTTGCGTGACCCATCGAGTTGATGAATCTCTCCTCTCGATGGCCCATCGTCACTTTGACAGCTTGTGGGGGGTTTCCCTGGAATTCAAGGAATGCCTTGCGTTTCTATGGCTTTCTCTATGACTTTCTCTATGACTTTGGTGGAGTCTCGTTCTCTCTAGTCCATGTGTTTTTCGGTTTAACCTTGCCATTGCCAAAATTAATGGTATTATATATATATTGATTCGGTGGGAATCTAATGGAATCCAAGGGCCTTCGTGATCCCATCCAGTAGAAGAGCTTTCGTGCACTATTTCCAGTTTCCAGGAATGCTTTTTCTCACATCTCACTTATAAAAGTTTCACCTGTTTTGACGGCTCTTTGAGAGTGCCAAAGTCCAAGTCAACACTTTGCGAATACTTTGGCGAAAAAGGCAAATCTCAGGCAGCAATACGTCCTTTTGCTATGCTGATGTCTATCGTATCTATCTGGGAAAGTTTGTTTATATTTAGAGGTGGGATTTAGCCGAAATTGGTTCCTGTCACGATAAAAAAAGTTTTTGTGAGAATTCCGTGAATGTATATATGTCTGTCTTTTAAATAGAAGAAAGCTTGAAGGGGAATAGAGAACCTGAAGTGATGGAGCCGATTTGATTACAGGTGTGTGAGATTTTGGCAGATTTGTAAAAGAAGCTTGTGTGTCAATCAATCAGAAGTTTGAAATCTTCGCAATAACGTGGAAAAACCAGAGAAACGTCTCAAGGAATAATCGAAGAATTATTAATGAACTATGGATTTTGAATTGAGAATATTGGGAAGAATAACGAGTTTTTGTGTGTTCATATATAGGCGATATAATCTGCGGTTGGGATCTATGCACACGTTTCTCTTGTTAGTTTCACTGCTGTATTTGTTCTACTTTGTTAACCCTGAAACGGAGAAAGGTGAAGCTGTTGTACAAGCTCATTTCATCAAGTAAAAAGACATGTCATAGAAGGTCATTTAGGCGTGTCCGCCCAGTTCGAAGGCGTGTTGGAGCTGGAGCGATTCATGAGGTCGAGCAGAAGACAAGAAGCTTCCTCTTTGGAAACCGGAGGCGATTCCCAACCCTTTCACTTTTGATAAGTTGCAATTCCAATTTCCAATCAGCCACCACAGCACACGACCATATCCAGGCTCTTTTATTGATAAAAGCCACATCGGCCACCTTTACTTTGATATTACGACACCAAAAGACCTACTTGGCAACATCGTGGGATCATCAAAACTGGTGGTGCGAATATTGGATTGGTGAAAGAGTCCCAGTTTGGGAAAGTTTAGATACAAAATCCCGTGTGGTTTATATGCAGACGTGTGTGCGAATTGTAGACATTACACACATGTCATGTTGAGTTGGCTCGTAGGTGCGTGTATGGCCTTTGGCTAGTCGTCAGTCAATTTCCTGTGTTAAGTATCGCAGGCGGATCAGACAGAACTCAGAACTGCTGCTGCTGCTGGAGTCCAAGTACTTCCATCCAGGCGAGTCTGTTTGAAATCCGCCTTGTCCGTGTGTTAACATACACCATATGCGCTTTCTCTCCTTCTCGTCTGGTTACATGTGTTGTGCGGTAAAGGAGAGAGGAGAAGAGACATGTGTTGTTGTTGCCCAATTCGCAACATCTGCTCCACTTGTTTCTTAACAAGCGCTCGATCGCTGGTCTACCAGCTGGCGGCGGCGAAAATCAACAATCAACGCAGGGATTCTGAATCCATAATTATTGTATATCTACAGCAAAGCATTTAGAAAAGGCCTGATATTACTTGGACCCATTCACCTTCAGAGTCAGTCTGGAACAGCTGTTTACGTGTAGTTTTTTACAATTAAATTAAGGCCGTATCCGCTCGTATATTATCCTTATTTATATGCTTATGCTTTCACATTTCACTTGATGAACGTGTAACCTGAAACTGCCAAAATTCGCCGGAAATCCGATCCACCTACATGTATATATATACATCATCATCATCATCATCACAGGAAATTGATTGCCTTTTCACATATAAAAGGCAATATATATAATATGAAAAAATTGTATTTTGCGTCATAAGGAGTCTGTGTACCTATGAATCCGCAGTCGCCATTTTGTCTCTTGTGCATAAAACATGGGCGAATGCATATAAACAAGAGACATTAATAAGGTAATTGGTTGAATTGCCAAAAAGGAGCATAAAATCGCTATTAGCGTTTTTGCTAGCCGCCACCTCCACAATCCACAATTACCAGGAGCAGCTATCCCATTAAAAGTGAAAAAAGTATACATATATATCTGCAAACTGTTATGCAATAGCAATAAATTCTGGCTAACCACGTAATAGCTTCAATTACACATCTTAGACTTCTTCATTGCTCCTTCTGCTTCTGATCTTTTAGAAAATGTCTTAATAGTATAGGATTGAGCAATTGGCTGCAGATTAATGTGACAAAGTATGACTTGTAATTCTGGCTATAATTGTTTTTAATCCGTATGAAATACACATCTGAAATTGCGTAAATAGCGTAAGCCGATTTGTTTCTAGATATACTTGGCGGATTACGCATAATGTCTTGTTGTCTTCCCAAAGTCTTTGCTTTCACCTTGCTAAGCGATAGTCTGATCTGATAAGACTTTTTTATAAGCTGCCTGGGCAGGATTTTAAATACGAAGTTCAAAAATCTTGTCTATATGAAGACTTGCCAAAAGGGCAATACGTTTTTATTGGAATAATGCACAGGGAAATAACGCTTCCGCTTCACATAACTTTCAACCGCAAACCAACAAGAAAAATACCATCTTCTGTTGTATCAATATCAATATAGCATCTTTTTATCATCTTTTGAGCACCATATTACATAAAAATCCAAGAGTTTTGCAGCTAAAGCAAAACAACTTTTTGCAGATCCTGGTGCAACTTGGAAGATTGCACTTTTTCACACCAGTTTCTTCGCAGTATTGCAGAGAATAGTTGTTTGTGTTTTAGAATACTGTTCCGGCATGTGATTCTTCTTGTATCTAAAATTACACAGATTCTCAAAGACTTCGCTTCGATGTTATGAAATCAGGCCATTCAGCAGCATAGTGCTTCCGTCCCAGGTTTGTTGAACCAACAGAGCTTTTTTGGAACAAAAAGGTTTGCGGAAATTGCGCATAATTATAAAAATTCATAGAATCTTATGGATAGAGTCTCATAAAATCTTCAAAAATCTGTTAATCTCAGCAACTAAAACAAAGCATATATTTGTAAACCTGAAGCTCAAAAACTTGGGAATCCAAAATCAAACTTGTAGGCGGCGGGAGCATCGAGCTTCCGGGTCTTACTGAAGAAATGTCTGAACAAGAAACCTCTCAAGAAAGATATGTATCACTATTGGCGTCGAACGCCTTGAAAGAAGTGCATTCAGGATTCCCAATTCCCCTTCACCACCAACATTATATGAGCTACAATACAACAGCTATTTCTGGCGGCGGCGGCGGTTTCTGGACCACTTTTCTCTATTATTATTTACAACTCTGTAATTTCTTGAACGCTATAGGCTGCAGCCTCTTGAGACCTGCAGCAGAAGCAACAGTAGTGAAGTGAGATGGCGAAATAGCAAAATTGTCAGCAGCAGGTATACAGAAAAAACGCAATGTTCTACTTTGTATTTTCTAGATTATATTTTTAGCCGTCCTTTCTTATACATGAGAAAAGTGCAAGGAAGCTTTTGCATGCCGTTTCCAAGACATGTACCAATACAAACAATGATTACGAAACTTGTGTCGACTTTTTTACCACATGCTTCAAGTATTTTGCAATATATATTCCCAAAGGGCCTCAAGAAGAAGGCCGCCATCATGAGTATCTTATCACATGATTGGAATCCTTCAAAGTTTTTCCGAAATTCCGGCCTTCTAAAAATATACTTTTAGCAAAGAATACAATGACAAAATTTGTAGTAAAAATATTTTAATAGAATCTAGCTCGAAGACTAGAGCGCTATACGCTATAGAAACAATTATGAAAGCGCATTCTCTTCAAGAAAAGTTTGTGCTCTTCGCCAAGGCTTCTCGTAGAATCTCAGGCTTTTCAAGTTACACAATTTGCAATTTTCGTAATATTTTCAAGGCGACGACAACTTACAGCTGCAGAACAGAAAGCCTTGTCCTTTTGTTTACTTCAACTTTACAGGACATGATTTTGGCTAGCGAAAATATATAGGGAATGGCGAATTGCGTGAACTTGTCCTCCTGACATGTGCAAGCTATTAGTCTTTTGTATTCTGTGTCCATGCATTTCGATACTTGGATTCATGGCCAGCTGTAGACAAAGTTTCTTCAAGACGTATCTACGGTTGCCAGCCTTGAAAATTTGCGCTTGCGAAAATGACATGAACTTCTAGGAGGAACTTTTAGCAAACATTTTGCGTCTAGCCGTGGGCTATTACACTATAGAACTGCTTGCTTCCTAGCTCTCGATTAGCCTTCATCCATCATAGAGGATTTTGCAGGTTCCAGGAGCAAGCAGTCAAGTTTACCGCAAAAATCCTTCATGTTTCCCATTGGCGAAACTAATGATGCGGAACGAGAAGTGATTGAAGATTGAGCTGCGCCAGCTCAATGAGCAAAAATAAAACTAAAAGATTTCTATAGCTTCTAGCAGCTCGCTCAAGTCAAGATTTTTCTGCCTCTCGCAAAATCGAAACGTACAACAGCAAAAAGCTGTCAAATATGTTGTCATCGGCCGCCAGGAGGAGCATTTGTCACTCTTCAAAATGGACCATGTCTTTCCGCGGCGCTGCTGACCCTTTTGAATTGAACCTCCGCCCACGCAGAGCAGCTCTTGTAGAAAAAGAAATTTTAAGAGAAAATGAGTGGAAATCTCCCCTATATATATATACTACAAATTATAATTAATGGCCATCATTAAACTTAACAGTTTGAATATAGACACTTGTACCGGGAAATTTGGCAACCTTTGGCAACCCATAATCTTTTCCTTGTTTTTCAAGATTAAGATGTAGATAAATTGGAGAAAAGAAAACAAGTATATACAATATAAGAGCGTCGTAATAGTCGTAAAGCCCCTTGCTAATCACGTGCCAAAATCAACTTGGCTCCAAATTTAAAATTGTTGACGTCACAAAATATGAAAACAAGAATAAGAAGATCGGAACAGAAGGATCGATGCAGGTGAAAATGTCAACAAACGTCATTAGAACATAGTGTTACTCTATGCTATGGGAGGAAGAGGCGGAGCTATGTTTTTGCACGTTCCTATTTCAACTGAAAACGGGTGGCGCGGAATTCAAAAAGATGCTCCAAAGAACAACAGTTTTCTTGTGTTTACCATAGATTTGAGCCTTTGAGCGATCAGAGATGGTGAAGATGGAGTTGTGTGATTAAATTATGATCGTCTTAACACACTTTAACATCGCATTTAATTGACCGTTAAAAAGTATAGCGTGTGACCTAATTCGTTGGAGTAATCTTATGTGATCAAACGGGGTAATTGGTGCTAATTTTATGTGTGTTCCTAATCAGCGTGTTGACCATTTGATCGTTGTAGATATTCTTTCTTGGTTCTTTGTAGAACAAGTTGAATTAAACTCCCGTGTATTTTTGTGTGTCCATAGGAAAGGGATTCAAAAGCCTGACTACAACAATGGCGGAGACGATGAAAACCATGAGAATCATCATCATCAGGACGACAGCAACAGTGTAGTAACTGACGCCAACAACAACAACGATTACTGCTTCTACCACATAACAATGACGAGCGAAGATCTCTTGCAGCCTGGACACATTGTTAAGGAACGATGGAAAGTGGTAAGTGGAATATCTTGTTCAAAATCTTCGGTATCAACTTAAAACTAGAAAAACGTTAAGAAGCTTCAGTCATAAACCCTGACTCAAGTGAGGTGGATTAAAGCTTTGAAGCTTCACTCATCGCCATATGTACTTCGCCAACTTCGAAGCTTCGCCAAATCCTGTCGTTCAGCCTTCCGTAGCTTGTGCATCACAACTCTCAACTCATCAAATATATGTGACTGTGACACTTGATAAACAGAAACTGTTTAGTTGGCTTTTCCGTGTTCCACATATGACAGAGCAGTATATTTTTTGCACTCATATACAAAAATGACAGCTTTTTTGAGGTGGTCATGCCAAAATTTTCATGATATGATCAGCGAACGTCAGAAGCGAAGAAAGTGGAGAAAGATTGAAGGAAAACAAGACGTAGAAATGAGGCAGCCAAAAAGTGGAACGTGCACGTGTAGTACATTTGTTCGATAGATATATTATATAGTATTCACGCTATGTATTTATAATTGAATGATAAATATTTTATTGTGGGAAAGAAATCAGGTTTCTTCAAGGCTTATGAAGCCTGATTCATTCATGCTACTGATCCTCCAGAGGGCGTGTGGGATGTGCTTTCTCCAGTGAATTCGCTTGCTGATTTGATGGAGCTTTCATACTGACTGAATTCGTGTGAATAATACATTGTGAACTTTCTTGGAAGGGCATAGGTGAAGAGCAAAATGTATTTTGTAGCCTGTCATATTCCATATGAAGAAAAATGCAAAAGGTTCCGCTCGAGTGAAACCCATTTGTCAGGGATGCGTTACGTTGAATGCAAGGCGTGTTTCGTATGTTTGTGTATGGTGAAAGTATGGAGAATTTCAAACTGTTTTTGACAGGTGTAGAGCAAAAGGTCGTCAAATAGTTTTAATTTTGAAACGTTTGAAACGAAAAGAACTTTTGAAATTGGCGCTTTGAGCAGCTTGCGTAGAGGTCAAGGGGCGAATGTCATTCTGAATCTGTCACACACCAGTCGCCGAAATGTCGGTTTGCGTGGTGGTGAAAATGTCAAAATATTGATGATTCAACCCAACAAAATATTGAAGGTTACGTAATCCTCACTCTTCACTTCCTCACAGTCAGCTAGCAATTAGCACTTGGAAGTTGGTAAAAACGCTTCTTTTGAATAGCCCGCCTTATTTTTTTAAAACCACTATGAAGGCTATTAGGAGACGATCCATCCGCCCAATAATCTCGATACTTTATCGCTTGATTTAATCGCCTTGATTGGCCTTTAGTGTGTGGATCAGCTCATGTGTCGGGAATGCGTTATGTCGCGCGCTTATTTTAGAGCGCGGCGCTTTCCGCCCTCCCCCACAAGCATGTTTTTTTACCTAATATAAAAGTTTTTTTGCCATTCTTCCGCCTGCTTCTTCTTTCAAAAACCTCATAAATTCGCCTTGCAAATTGTCGTACTTTTCTCGCTCTAAATCTAAATTCTAGATCTCCTAGCGATCTTGAATCCTAACGGTATCGACAGCCACTTTTGCCTTCAGCAGTTTTGTATAGCAGCTTTGTGTATAAGTTAATGACAAGCTTGGCTCATATATCTGCAATAAAATTAACTAGGGCAGTTTTTACTAATTTAACCTTCAAATCTCTCTCTAGAGTTTCTGATGTGCGCGAGAGGACTGACAGAAATCACGTAGAGTCATAGAGTAATACGTATTTCAATGCTCCATTAGGAAAGTGCACCTGTTGTTCTTAAATGCTTCCATCCGGAAAGAACAACAACACAAAACTGCGCCCTTGATATTGCTTCTATAACTTTAAAAAGCTAGAAGAAGGCTTAACTTTAGGTGTTTCCAGTCAGTGTTTTGTTGCTCTCGAGCGACTAATATACACGGTGCATTAATTACTAGTATAATTTCATCTGACATTTCACAATGTACTATAATTCATATACTGCTGCCATTTAGCTTTCTTTTACTGCGGAGCTTCTAAGGCTTCCCACTCTCATAAAGCTGTATGTATAATTCTTCGAAGGTCATTCGGATTAAAAAGTGCACTCCGTCCGATCTAGAATAATCTAGACACACGACTGCTGCGACACAAGATTTTGGCGTTCTTGTAAGCTGCAGCTTGAGTGTGGGCGACGTTGTGTTTACGGCGGAACTTCTGAAGTCGTGGTCTCAGAGACTGATTTCGGCTCTGTGAGTAGCAAACACAGATGTTATGTATAACGGAATCGGAAAAGTATATTAGAAGGTGCCAAAGAAGATGATTAATCTGAGGATTGACTTTTCCGGCTGGTTACAAAGTCTTGAAATATGAATATATAATAGTAAAATGTGATTGTTTGTTCCAGGTAAAAAAGATTGGAGGCGGAGGGTTTGGAGAAATTTACGAAGGCGTGGATCTCGTCACCAAGGAGCAGGTCGCCCTCAAAGTGGAGTCTGCAAAACAGCCCAAGCAGGTGCTCAAAATGGAGGTTGCTGTTCTCAAAAAGCTTCAAGGTAAGCAGGAAAGACTCGGAACTTTATTCCAGACTTTTTGGAGCTCTAGTAGCAGAGGGACAATATCTTTATGGTCTATGAATACGAAACTAGACGCAGTTTCTAGACAGACGCAACTTTGTACCTGCAAAGCCATAACGTTTATAGTTTTTTTAGACGCAGTTGAATGGAAATGTACTTAAGCTGCAAAAAGTTGAATCTTGCCAACAAGAAAGATACACATTGGAATTGTAAATTTGAGAGAGGAAAAAATCCATAGTGTTGTACTGTGTACATAAGAATGAGAAGAACTGGGAGAAAGGCAGTGAGCACCCATAGATAGCTTTCTCTCATTCACTCACTGCTGCTGCATCAGTTTCTCCTCCAGAGATGCCGCTGGAAGAGAGGCAGCTTGGTCTTATCTTTCTGTATTTTCGAGCGCATTCATTGCACGCGTAGGGTTTTTCGCCCAACATTGCGTTCTTCCAGGCCATTAGGTGGATTTTGGAATTGCGGTTTCTATTCATGTGTGGCTTGAATTCCCAAAAAGCTATTGAAATTCTCCATGTACCAAGCAGCTTTGAAGCTTGTGTGTAAGAGACTATAACTTTTCCGTGTGACAGGGCAATTTCTGTGGTTCTTTCGGCTGAATCTTCTTGGGATCTTTGCTGTCGATGGGGTTCATATCTCGTGTGCTTTATGATCAGAATCCTTGTTACTACATGCATCTTTCTTGAACCAGGAAGTTTGTGTAAAAGGTCTAATTTCTGCTTTGCGATTGCCAAAATTTGCCTCGATTCTGCCTGGCGTCTACATTACACTAGATTGCACGGTGTCCGAAAAAGAAACAAACACTTCCGCCCAGGAAGGTTAACGTGCCGGTGGTCCACTTTCAGCTGGCGACTTGTCACCGAATTGGCTAAAGTTACATGGCCTGAGAATAAGGAGAAACCCGAGTAATTATACACATTAAACCGGCAATTTCTCTGAACCTTCTTTCTTGTTCGATTAGCTTGAGAGATACTGTCAAAACGTCACTTGGGCACAGGTCTTCCGTCCATCTTCATCAACCTTGTTGGCTTATGTAATTGTGTGATTACTAGAAGCAGGAGCTAAAAAACTAAGATTGTATACGTTCATTGACTGCTAGATTTCTAAAGCTGCTAGCATCTTCATCATCAGCCGAGTAAAAGCTGCTGAGGGCAGCTGAATGTTTGGCTTGCTGATTTAATGAGAAGAAGACTGATCTGATCAGTCTCATCATAACAAGACTTCTTTTGAGCCGCGTAAACTGCAAGCTTGCGCGAATTTGTGCAAGTACACATAATCCGCTATGCACCTCCTCAATAGCCGAGGTTAGTTCTACTACTGTTCCGTGCCGTCAAATTACATGGACTGATTTCGCTTCCTCATCTAATTTTTCCTAGTAGCGATCAACGAACTTTAGATGATTTTATAGATATATTCAAGCTTCTGAAACTTATTCGCAAAACCGCTGTCTTGCGACATGGGACTTCCCGTGGCTAATTGCCTGTCCTGCTATATACAGTTTGTTTAGCGGAAAGTTGGCCAACGCTCCTTCTAAAACTCTAATACATTAGCTAAAAAGTCGCACGTTTAGTCAAGCAACCACCACACACTGAGGTTTATCTCGACATCTAGCAAAAGTCGCATCTAATTTGCGAATCTATTCTGGGAAACTCTGGGGCTTCTTCTTAGAAAAGCCGCTGTTAGCTAGCAGACATACAAAATACGCATGTCATTAGACGACTGCTGTGAGTTCTATCAAAGCCGATACTCGCAAGTATTTTCCCTGATTAACAAGAGCTAGCTGCTGATCATATGTACATCAAAGTTGGCTAACTAATCAGCTGATGAATCACAACAAGTGCCGTGTCTTACAATTCTAAACTGGCTATAAAAAGTAGCTATAAAACTCAATCTCAAACATCGAAATGTATAATATACACTTGTTTCTTTTGGCTCCGGAGAGTCTTGGCCTGACTACAGATTACTGGCCTTCTTCTAAGAACTATCGATCGTTTCCTGTCAAATACTGCGTCTTTTATCCATGAACCGGACGTAAATTACGGCAGCATTGTACAATAACATTTAATGTAGTGATTATAAAAGGCACTCTTCACAACAGAGTACATATATGAGATATAACTTTACAAAAGGCACTCGAGATCGATAATCGAAAGAAGGTACATCAACATAATATATAGGCTTAAACACAAAAGAAAATGACAGGTATTGCGATTGCGAACAAAGGAACAGCAGTAAAAATACGTATGGCACACACCACGAATAATTCAACGATACGTAAAAGAACTTGGAAAAGTTGTAAGAAGATTGCTATTGCATAGACAAGGAAATTCAGCTAGAGCCGTCATTTCTTTGTGTATGACGTGTATCACTATGACATTTCATGTACATGTAGATTTCTGTCAACTGTCTTGATGAGTAGTAGTAATCTCTATCAACTGAATCAGTGCAGACACTGACTGAAAACTGATACGATTTTTGTTATCATATACAAACTTATGTACAATGGTAAACAGAAAATAAGAGCTTACTTACAAGTTAGGACGTATGTAAACTTAAGTATCAATGGATAATAACATATAATGAGACAAATCCAAACAGCTGGCTGACAACTCATTCTAGTATAAATTAACACTATATCACACGAATACATAATCATCATTCATACATAATTTGTGCAAATACTCATGAGTGTATTTGTACGTAACAAGAACAGTGTAAAGCAGCATATCATCGAACAAGCAGACAGGAAATGTCTTCCATATCATAGATTATCAAAGGTGTGAAAGACTTACAAGCAATCTACTGTATATACATTAACATCAGTCAGTAATTGATGATTATGTGAACAAAACGATAAAAAGCGGTTTAGTAATTAAGTGTGGTATCAGCGAGCGCCTTCGGTCACTTGTATAAGGAACTTGAGAGTTTTCAAAATACTATTGACGTCTTCTTTTTCATTCATATCGGCGAGACCAGCTTCACTTCATTGACAGCGTTGACGTAACTCGTCGCCTGGAAATGATAACACACTGATATTAGCAAGAAACCAATATTATCATAAGTAATTTACCGTGATTCATCCCACTACACAGTTGCAGGGCATTACTCTAACGGCCTACTAATCAGGTATTCCACCCTACAATCAACCCAGCAGACTCTTCTGAATCGAACAGTTTCTGTCTCTGTCTGATAACCACTGTTCAGTATACAACGACTTTGGAAATCCGTTCTCTTCATCTGCAACAACTTCATAAATTACCGAATCTCCTACAAAAAACAGAATCCTCTCCTATTTTGTCGATTCTGTGTCTCAAGACACTGTTGCATTCTAAGGCATAACGAAAGGAGCGATGGAAATAGGTGGACCGTTTCTGACATGATCAATTCCAAAATTCTCCCCCTGCTTGCATCTACGTCGTAGCCTCAATGTTCCGCCCCAATGGCACTCGACATACAAGTCCAACGCCTCAACCCCTATATACATGATCCATAAACGGCACAGTATTTTCATTTTTGCTAAATCTACTTTGTGGAATCCCCACCCTTCCGCTTAATATCGTTACATGCTGTGCAACAACATTCGGCACGAGCGATCCGTTTGTAATAGTACGTATAAACCAAATGGCTCTGAATGAGACACTCATTAAATTCGCCAATAACAAGTGCCACCCAGCCACTGTCTACGTATATGGAAGCTTCTAATTTTCCTGCCATAAAGGAACTTGTTATGCCAAAGTCTGCACATATTTTCCGCACTCGATTGCGTGAGTTACGTCAGGAACGTCTTTTCCGAAGACGACACTTGCTATACACCTCGTTATTTCACGGCTGCAAATTTCTTTTCAGTATTCTTGTGGCATACATCAGGTTCCTTTTCAAACACACCTGCTATTATATAATATTTGCTTTTCGTCTCACTTCACCGTTCGGGATTCCACTGTTCATTTATCCCCGTACTTTGGTATTTACTCGGATAGATCCTCAAAGCTGCAACGTAAATGTTGCGCTTAGTCGATCGGATAAATATAAAAACATCTTCAACTTCTTCACAGGCACTTGATACCAAATTGAGCTGACTGAACCTAGAACAAATGCTCAAACCGCATCCATTGTTATATACTACCCAACCACCAACAATATAATCCGTATATGGTAACTTACCAAAGACTTGACTTGGTCCCAATGATGCATCTCAACTCCTGCTGTTGCCATTGCCATTCCCCGACACCTTGAGTCCTCCAAGTCCCTTGACGATCCGAAGATCCAAGTTGCCCTTGGAAAGTCTGGTGGTGGCTCCTTTCTTGCCCGAGTCGTACCTGGCCCATTTACGTCTCCCTGTAAAAACGTTATTATTAGCAACGGCACTTGACACAAGCACGGTTCTTCTTTACCCAAGGGCAAAATGGCCCTGGCTCTCATCGAAAGATACCACATAGTCTGTCTTGTCTCTCTTCTTGTAACTTTCCGCCCATTCTCGGTATTGTTTCGGAAACTCAAAACTTGGGACCATCGAAACTCACTAATTACTTGCAGTTTGATCGATATCAAGACAAAGCCATGGGATGACCATGTATTCCAGTAGCCCTCGAAAGCCTGAAGGCTTTCTAGGTTACTTTTTCCACTTTACCTTTTGAAGACGCCAGCAGAAAAATCTTCTCCTCGTTCATCATCCAATTCCGAACCACACACCTCTCCAGGTTGAAATGATGCCCCGCTGAATGTATCGACTTGCTGTAGGCCCACTCAAGAACCTTGAGCTTGAAATCCATACTGTACGCATCAATCGTCTTGCACTTGCCACTACTTTTGGCCGGTCCGGAAGTCTTGAGGCAGTGGAAGCATGGATCCTGGCAAATAGCATGTCGGAGGTACTGGATACACCGACCTCGTAACGGGATACTAATGACATCGTCGTCTTCGTCTTCAGAATCCGAGTCAAGCAGGTCTGAAGAGTCATCATCCGAGTCTTCTTCTTGTAATAAAACTGCTTCGTCCAGGTCATCGTGATGATGATGATGATCCTGATCGTCTTGAACATGACCGTCGTACTCGAACAAAAACGCTTGACCCATTTTGCTAAGCAGAAGCTTCTTCTCATCACCAAACTCAATCAAAGAATAGGGTTCCTCCGGCTCATCACTGCCGCCCATATTCCCCTGGTCTTTTGGTATCATCCCGGCAATCTGTCCACTCTCCTCACCTACTTCAATCTGCTGGTCACCTTTCTGGTCACTCGATTCCACTTCTCGCACTGAACAAATTGAAATTTGACCACTGGAACTGGTTGTCGTGGTCGTCTCGAATTCCGTCTGTTTCGTTGTTAACGTTTGTATACTTGAAGTCTCTTGAGAATCCACTTGGTCGACTCGATCAGAAGATTCACTGTCCTCCGTTGTCGTTCTTTCGTCACTGATGGGATTTTCTCTAATGTCGTCAGGTTTAACTTCTTGTTTGTAGCTGATATCCATTAAGGAGTCACACTAATCCAGATTTGATAGCAGCAACCACTGTAAAAATCCAAAGAAACTTGATACAGAATTATCAATGATTACGACACAATTCACATATATACATGACAGTTGGTTTTCACTCGTTTTCCACCACCTTGTAGATGATTTTCCCAAGTTTGTCAACACTGCAGATTACATAAGGATTATCCACACATGCTCCGCTTCAAAATATCACTAAATTCTACAATTTCTAGCTAGTTTCAACACTATTTCACTAAAAAACTATAACAGCAAGTTGCCAAACTGCAGGTTGCGTTCGTTTGAACGGAGAAATTTGTAAACAATTCCCACACACGACAGCTCTCTCTTTCTCTCTCGTTCAACTCAATGTTGTAGCTTCGTTTTACTCTTCCTTTTGGTCACTGCCGCTCGAGCCCAAACAAACTGCTCTTATATGCACATCTCTTGTATGTGTGTTTACGCACCGTAATAACACAGAGTGTAATAACACACAACAGCTACAGATTGACCATAGAGAGATATCGTCTGGCCTCTTGCACAAGGGCCATAGATTTTAAAATGTAAACAAACCTTAAGGCTTCCTTGGTTTCGTGCAACAACCACTGCGCCTTTAATACTATTACTGTTGCTAGGCGAGGAAAAGGTTGTGATTTTGAGGTAAATACATTCTTTCCCTTTAGCCTTCTTTCCACAAGGGGAAGCCTATGGGGTTCACAAAATGACCGACCAAAACACCAGAAGGTTCTTTTGCCCCAATGCATAAAGTACATGTAGAAGCTGAAAAAGTTGGGGTTACGCTACGCAGTTCTTGTTAGCTTCCGCTCAGAACTCGAGGCTATAACTGCCTAGGAGAACTCCAAACGCTGACTATGTGACGACGCTTGTGATTTGAACCTTTCTTTACTACGCAGTCGCCAAAAATTAATGTATTCAGAAATGGGTCTGCTGACTACAACAAAAAGTGTTCGGTGTCTAGTTGAGATGATGCACCTTGAATTCACTCTTGGTTTCTCAAACGTCTGGTAATCTGATTACAAAATCAAGATTTGGGACGCTTAAAAACAATCTCAGATTCAAGGTCCATAAACCACTTCCAAAAGTCTCGTGTGTTGACCTACGAACGAATGTTCTCGATGACTCCTACTACAAGTTACTACACACTCTTATACAGACTCACTCACCTGCTCAAATACTTCCTGAATTAACCACCGAGAAGAGTCAACAACAAGAAGCTTACATGGGGAAATAGGGCAAAGTTAATCTGATGTGGTGGTGTACGCTGAAAAACAAACGCCTGGAGGCGAAAAAATGCCCATTTCAAAGAGTACTTGAGAGCTATTTTGGTATACACGAGCGTGTAACACAGCTGAAATTCCATTCATCGAAAAGAGTATCAAGTACACAAAAGTGTGTGAATTGACCCTTTGGAAAGAAGGTTATGGGGGTTGGGGTCGAAGGAAGCTCAAATGCGTAGTAGTATTGAAGATTTTTACAGCTAAATAAACCTCCTCGGTGTAAACTGTAGGCGGGTTCTAACAGGGCTAACTTTTACGTCTTACAACTCATTTTGTACACTTCCGTCTTAGAGCCTAGAGTCTGTCTCACAGCCTGTAGTATGTACATAGCCTACTGTATGTCTTACTAAAGTTTCTGAATTACTATAATAATAATCTACTATCAACCTCAACTGGCAAGTTAACAAAATATAAAACATGGTTAAACTGGTTGACGTTCAATAGACTTCCAATCACCTTTCAACAAATTACCAAATCCAGGCACAAATTCAAACACACAACTTTCAACAGACAATTTCCCAAACGGTAAACTTAACGATATTACACCTCTCAAACCACGTCTTTCTCGGACAACTTCTAAACCTTGAATCTTTCTCAGACCACTTTCCAGACTTTTTTCCAGGACAAGTTCCAAACCTCGAATCTCAAATTACAACCAAAACAGCCTTTTTATAGGCGAGCTCTGACGTTCCATCGCTACAACACAAGAAGCAAAAGCTCCCCCGTCAAACTAACGCTTACATTTACAATAAATTAAACTCCCAGTCTTCCTTCCGGAAAACACCGACGAGTAAGGCAGATTCCAGACGTTTTCATCCGTCCCCTTCACTCGAAAGTTTACCTTGACCAGAGGCTTAACAGTCCAAAGTCCATTAAATTTCAAAACCACTTGAACTTAAAAACGTATTAACAATACTAAAAGGGACAAACGTATTTCGCTTCTCAAACTGCACAACAATTTTGTGCAGGAATTAACAAATATAAAGCATGAATTGACTACACCTGGTAATACACAAGAAGGTCAGTCAGATAATGCGGTAGGTAAAATTAGCGCCAGAATTTTGACACGTGGACTAATCCAGGTTCAAAGCTGTTACTCTGATCAGCTCGTGGTATACGTGTTAGAATCGCGCTATTCAGAGCGCCGAAGAAGTAGTCTAGCAATCTCATACGACGCTTTCGTCATCAGAGCTCAAGTGCGTAACGCTAAACGTCATAGAGTACGTGCTGACGACTGACTCGCAATGTTCTTACGGGGTTATTATGAACAGGGATCAAATAGAGATTCTTGTCAACACTTGTCAAGTGTTTCTGCCTAGAAATGCAATTACAAATCATGGACAAAAACAAGGCTTTGATGGAGGCTAAAGATAAACTTTTAGTTGATGGGACTTTGTACTGGAAGAGGACCTGCGAATTACGACGTTCACTTTGTGTGGTAGGTTAAAAAATGGCCACATGACTGACGCCTCTCGTCCAACAGTTTCTTTGATCAATTAAATTGTTACTGGAATTGGAATATTGCTTTCAACTCACCCTGTTCTATCAATCATAACCTCTCAGCAAGATTGACCTTATTTATAGGATTTTATAACTGTTGCGAGTAACGAGTACTAAGTACGTCCTACATGAATGCCTATAATATTAGCTTCTGTCTGAAAGGTACTAACAATAAAGCCAAACTAACAAACAAGCAAGCTTTCACCGGTTCTCATTGACCTCGTCTATGTATAAAAACTAAAGAATATTAGAACGAGAGCAACTACAAACAAGGTCCTATCGGGGACATTATAATGCACGCTAAAATTAATTTTACAACTGATCAAAAACTACAAATTCGCTCACCTGCATTCTCGCAAACAGTTATAATAACACTGAACTCAAGAACAAAGTCTTCTTCACAACACTGACTGTGATACGAAGCACAAGAATAATAAAAAACAATGAATGTTTTAAATCTTGAATTTTGTGTGTAAGGGCCCTCGTATTTTGCTTGATAACGTCCTTGCGTTACATCGCCTTCTGTTCTCTGTTATTCTCTGCTGTTAGCTGTTACTTTCAATCTGTTATGTACTTGTGGCTTGGAACGATGAACTTGCCTACAATTAGCCTCTTATCACTTTCAACGACCGAGTTCACTCAAGGGCTTTTTGGAGGAGACTTATTGTGGAATCCTCTATGATTGAAACGTATGCAGGTAATTTTGATGACATTCAAAATTCAATCAAGTTCAACTGCCTCTTGCTAGAATACAAATAGATTTTTCTGTTAGCCGTAACTATATACTACTGCTAACCGATGATACTGCTCGTATCGTAACTTTGTAACAGACATGCATTTCTAATCTCATTTTGTTGACACAATCTAATCTACCTGTTATTGTGGACACGGGATCGATTGACTTGATCCGATCAAAGCCGGTTTGATTGGTAATGATTGTTCAAAAAGACAAAAACATCTAATTTGGACGGAATCGTTTCCCCCCATTTTGCTACAAGGGTAACAATTTTGTATGAATTATTCCACCTGAGAGTCTGGAAGCTCCGTTTGCTGAATCATAAAAACTGATTACTTAGTAATTACATACTTGCTGTTACGCAATGTACCCTGAACACCAACCAATTTATGTTGAGTAGCTAGGCGACACGATTCAAAAATGGTCAACAAGTACTAATCTACACAAAACAGGCTATATATAACGTCGAACGTCCGGCGGTTATATAACAATTAATTGTTTAGGCCACACTAGTACGCAGTTGTGTACTCGAGCTTTCCAGTTAACACAATTTAGCTAAAAAAACACTACAAGTTTTCTCTAGATAAACTGAATTTCCCTTGTGTGAGGGTGGAACGTAGAAGCACAGCAAAATGTCAAAAGGCTCAGCATGCAATTGTTCAGTTATAATTGGGAACACATGCTGGGAAACTGAATTGTAAGTCACACGTGCCGGCTTAAAAACTATATAATCTGAGCGGATTGTCTTGTATATGGATTTCCCGGAAATCTTGCTTGAGTATCTTGAGAAGCTATTAGCGTATCTTGGGCGTCACTTGACGGCTATAGGATAACTTGGGGTCTGACTGAACCAGATCTAGGTGATGTCGCACGAGAACGTGTAGAAGAACCTATTAGAAGCTTTCATGACGAAACAAAAGCGTTATTAGTTGGTGCGATTAGCGTTAGTAAGTTTAGATAAATGTATAGAAAATATGGGGATGTCTCACCTGCAAGCTGGAGCTGGCCTATGGTCACCTCAGGTGCTACTTTCACTACTTACTGAGGTGACGATCCGTTGGCAAATCCTGGTATAAAAACACAGGTGGCGTAAACACCTGAATAGAATGAACGCACACACTTTTTATCTTCAGACGTCCCTCCGAATGACCTTGCACAAGGCTTGAGATTTCATGTTGATTGCGTAAACTTTACATGGGTTGTACATACGTTTTGACGATAAGCTTCTTATCGATGGGGCCAAAGAGCTAGTAGACGAGACGGTAGACGGGTTATGATGAATTCTGCGAGAACTTTTTCCTCGGTAGCTTGTAGTTGATTTGGCGGCAATATATTATAGTCGATTTAAGAGGAAGTTGACAATGTCTCCATGCTACGGGCAGAATCTGGAATGACGAGGACGAGACAAACACGAGTTCAAGGTGTAACGACAAGTTCAAGACTGGATGAGAACTGGAAAAACCTTTTGGTATTACCCGTCTATTAGTGGCGTTGGCGTTCGTTCAGCCCTTCAGTACCTCTTAAAGATGATGGTATCTCTGTACACTGCGTCATGGACAAATGGTCCTTGGTCCAGGTCAATTGTTTGAATGCCACCATGTAGTTGCCGCCAGTTGCGTAATCGGGCTGTTGAAAGGAGCAAATTGATGAACTTGTATTCAGGGACACAAATTGATGAATGATTTTGTTTGATGCTTGTTTACAGGAAAAGATCACGTCTGTCGCTTCATAGGATGTGGCCGGAACGAGCGGTTCAATTACGTAGTGATGCAGTTACAAGGACGGAACCTGGCTGAACTCCGGCGAGCGCAGCCGCGCGGCGCTTTCTCCTTGTCTACGAGCTTAAGGCTCGCACACCAAATACTCAAGGCCATCGAGAGCATCCATGAAGTCGGGTTCCTGCATAGGGATATCAAGCCGGTAAGTTATTGATACATTCAGTTTCCAGTCAAGAAGTTGGATTAGCATGCGTTCACTTACGTGTGAAATTGGTTCATGTTGCTCGGGAGATCCATAATGCTATTGCCAAATTGCAAATCTTTGCCCTGGATCTTGAGGAGTTGACAGATTTCTTGAAATGTTTGTGTGTACATCATACGTGTCTCTGATGCTGACAAGAAAAAGGTTCATAGTCACATGGAAGATTACGAGTCTCAGACTATTATTCCATCAATCAGCTTTGATGGCTTATAGGTCGACTTCGTTTACATCACCTTCACGATTATGACCTTCTATAATAGCACCCCGACTGTATGTGCTTTTGCCAGCAGATCCTAATAGATACATAATAGACCAGGTTTTTAACATGATTTATCACAATGGAATTAGATTGGAACTTTTACGTACAAAGAGTCCATTATCTTGAGACGAAATCGTGCGTTCATATCTTGCTGTGGTCGAGCGAGCGCAACATTTTTATAACTATCGCTGTGACATCACATACGGGCAACATCTTGAATGTAATTCATAGCACAAAACACACGTTAACATTTGTTTCACACATTCTGAACTTTATATGTCAAATTCTTACTCACAAGATTTGTTGGATTAATTGGGCCACTAGGCTTTTGTCAGTCCTACATTGTGCCAGCTGGAACAGAGCCTGTAGTAACCTGGGAGGTGGTTGCTTATGGCAGTGACATTCTCGATAATTGTGTCGGTCAGATTTTAGATATCTTCATTTCACTTTCGATCACATCAGTTTTCATCTTTGGTCTACATATATCCAACTATGATGATAGATCCGCTCTTGTTGGAATCCTAAAATAAACACGATATCAGATCAGGTTCAACCATCACCACAACACATCCCGGATAAATAACAAATGTCAGAACTTGACTGGCCCCATCCACCAACACTTTCTTCAGGATATCTTTTCCACCCTCGCAAATCGGTGTTCTGCTTGCTGCATCACCCCACCAGTGTTCTAGTGACCCAGTACCGCGTCTAGCCAACTTTGAAGCTGGCCAACGCCAAGCCAAGTCATCAGGGAAAACGAAAACTTTTATACATTTTGCTCACCTAGCCAATCTTTCAGAACTTCTTTTGGCGTGTTCAAAATACTATTAATATGCAACTACTGCAGTTTCTTCGGATTCAGCCTTCACCACCTATTAAAATCTCTCCGACCGCAAATACAAGATGCACTTTTCACTAATCACATTTGTGTCAAAGTCACAGACCACATGATGAATAGGTTGCTTTCATTAGCCATATGCTACACTTTCGCTTTGATGATGCAGTTTCAAATCGAACTTGAACCCGTTACTGTCGATTTCCATCGTTTGCGGTCATGTAGTTTTTTCGTTGGCTTCAGGTGGCTTGAACTGGTTCTTGTTGGTTTTCAGTCAAACTTTTCCATGGGCCGACTTCCGCACACTTGTCGGAAGGTTTACATGTTGGATTTCGGGCTGGCGAGGCAATACACGACGGCGACTGGTGAGGTCCGAGCTCCAAGGGCCGCTGCCGGGTTCCGTGGGACCGTCCGATACGCTTCTATTAATGCACATAAGAATAAGGTGAAAACTAGCAGCTTTTTTATTTGCTTGATGCAATTCACATAAATTATCAAAATAAACTTACAATGTTTTGTAACTGAAAACTTTTGTATATTTTCTCTAGGAAATGGGTCGACATGATGATTTGTGGTCGCTATTTTACATGTTGGTTGAGTTTGTCAACGGACAGCTCCCTTGGAGAAAGATTAAAGACAAGGAACAGGTCAGTTTTTACATTTTAATGTTAATAGTAATAAATGTAGTTTTAACTTACTGTAAAACCGGGTAAAGTCACTTGGAAAATCGGTGACCCAAATTTTTTGGCACTTCTGCTCCAGTAAATATCGAGATCGCAGGAAAGTTTGTTTACACATTTTCTCCTTTGAACATGTGTGTGCAAACTCCGCCCACCTTGTTTGAACGTGAAAACCGTTTGACAGGAGGCGGCGCGCTTTTTGAATCATCTGTCATTTTCCTCCTCTTTTGTTTTGAAAAAGATTAATTGTAATTTAATTGGTTGTTTGTTTATACTTTTGACTTTAATTAATGGAATTTAACGAAATTGTTTCGATTTTTGTGCAGGTTGGTCTCATTAAAGAAAAGTATGATCATAGACTTTTGCTGAAGCATCTTCCGTCAGACTTCAAGCAATTTCTGGATCATATACAAAGCCTGGAGTATAGTGATAAACCTGATTATGTGGTAAGTTTTCTAGATTTCAAAAGTATTAAAGTGGATGTCTCAAGGTACTATAATGGACTCTTGATTTTGCAGATGTTAGCTGGTGTCTTTGAACGCTGTATGAAACGTCGTGGAGTTAAAGAATCGGATCCCTTCGATTGGGAAAAGCTTCCAAGTGAAAACAATTCAGGAACGAATCTCGCCACTACTACCACTGGTGGTACCACAACGCCAAAACCGTCGGCTTTGATGACTACTGAAAACGCGGATGAGAACATTTTGGCTAGTCTGGACAACAACCAGGAAAATATCGAACCGAATGACAACAAGCAACTCTTGGAGGTATTTTTCCTTCGATATCATCAAAGCAGAATGTTGGATTCAATCTTGATTCAGCAACAGAAACTACGGCAAAACACGCATGAGACCAAGTGTTCTGCCGGCTATACGCTTGTGAACGACGAAGAGTCCCAGGCAGAATGGCTTCAGTGGAGCGGGACATATCGTGTTTGAAGCTGCTGATGATATAATTTGTGATGTGCGAAAGATGTTCCCAAATGACTGAGCTATTTTTTAAAAACTTGCCAAAAAATTTCAGGGTCGTTTGGATTATGAAACACGACAGAGGCGGAGCAGACGAAGAGACCCGTATGTTTTAGATAGTGTTGGAGGTAGTGGGGTGCAGTCGGGGACGACCTTGCCCAATCCAAGTTCAGCTGCTAGTAACCAAAGTAAGTTGTGGCTAATGATTCTGTGTGAGTAAATGAATGTGTGATTGCTAAAACGTGTAAATTGTGTGTTTAGAAGAGAAACCGGCGGGGACGCACAAAGGAGAAGGACTTCAACAAGCAAAGAAGGATTCTGACGACAAGGAAGACTTCCAGGAGAGCGGCATTGACTGTGATGGCGATAATGTGATGCAGGTGTGTATTTGAGGTTTATGTTGTAGTCTTGATTGGGGTGGAATGGCAAGTAAAATTGGACTGTTTTGTGTAGGTGAATATCGGTGGTGCAAAGAGCGTAGAAGCCAAAACAAGTGGACAACGGGAAACGCCAGGAAAGTCATCGGGAACACCACATAAGTCAGGGAACAGAAATGTAGCTCGTTTGAAGTTGGCGTCTCAACAGGATGATACAGAGGGAGACGACGGAAATCCTGATGTTCAGAGTCCTAAAGTTCGTGAAGTCACGGAAACAAATGACTCTTGCGGCTATGAGAATGCCAAAGGTGTGTTGAAGATACCGAGACATTATGTTTTGATTTAATGTGAAAATGGCTAATGGAGCTATATTTTAGGAGGCCGAGATCTTCTTTCCCTGCAATCTTCCATAGATCCTGAACCAAAAGAAGGCGCTGACGCAGCCACAACCAACACCGCCAAGGACAGTTCAAACAGTCCAGCAGGAACAAGTACGGCCAACCCGGGTGCTCCTCAACTTGGCCGAAGAATGGGCCATGGGCTCGCTCGAAGTCGGTCTGGTCGAGGCGCTCGACCGTTTTCTCATCCACACAGCCATGGAGTTGCTGGTGGAACAAAGAACGCTGGAGATCATTCGTTCACACAATTCGCTGTCATGGATGATGAAAATTGTTCAGCACTTCAGCAAATTACCAGAGGTGGTGGTGGTCTAACGTTGGCGTCTCAGTGGAAGTCCCAGTTTGACGACTCTGAAGAGACTGATAATGAATGGAAGCAAGGAGAAAACATGCATAGTCCTGAACATAAGCACACGTCGATGAGTCAGGTACATGACCAGTAGTTGATTCATGTACTTTTAGACCGGCAGTCTAACTGATTTGGCTTCTTGCTTGCAGGCAAATTTTGACGGCGACGGTGCACCGGAATCAACGAATCACAAGGATTCTGCCGTACCGAACCATAAGGACACCAATCACAATAATACTTCAGGGTCGGCCAAAGACAAGCCAAAATCTGCTGGTACCAAAATTGAACTAAGGGATAAGACAAACGTAGTGTCTTCACTGAGTTACCTCAACTTGGAGAATGGTGCAGGGCCTTCGATGGTGGAACAGACGCTTCCAAAGGTTTGGAGCAACCCAGAGATCTCAGGACATATACGACCGGGCTTGGAGCCACCGTTAATCCAGCAAGCTGCGTTCGACGACTTCACCTATGAAGTTGACGTTGCTCGGAACGTGGCTTCTAAAAAGAGGACTAATGATCAAGAAAAGTCTGGCAAGGCTAATACCGATATGTACAGAAGTATGCCAGTAAGTTATGCTCCACAAATTTTCATATTTGTAGCACTTCTAGAATATAAATGCTAATGGGCTAAAAACTTTCAGGCATTGAATCGCCTTGTCGCTACGGATGTGGAGCTGGAAACTCCCGATATGGTCGCTGGTCGACTTGAAATTCGGGTAGTGAGTTCTCCGATCCCTCCCTCAAAAGCCAAAGATACTCCTTACGATGTGCTCAATAACTTGATAACAAGCCATAGAACAACAAAGGAAACTGTGACCTCGAATAGAGCAGCGTTAGACAAGTTTGAAGCCGATTACGTCTCCAAAGGTGACCGCAATAACGATGATGCAGCATTACCGTCAGTATTAGGCAATGGTGTAGCCGCGAATGCACCAGCGCCACCTGCTAAAGCCCTCAAGAGCATATTGAAGAACAAGTCGGACAGTTCGTTGGGCGAAAGAGCTTTGAAGGTTGACACTCGTTTATCACTGCACCAAGGCGGGTCAGGCGGTGACGATAACGCTAACAACGACACCCCTGACATTGTCGTGTCAACTGCCGGCGATTGGCCTCCTTCGAAAATATCCCTTGCTGAGAGTTGTGACTTCCATACTGCTAAAACACACCACGATATTGGGTATGTATCCATAAATTCACCATAAATATTCTTGATTGGCGGTTTTGATCATCGATTCGTTGTCATTTCCAGACTGCCTAGAGAATACAACCCAGAAGATATGTCTATGTATTTTGACGCTACCGCAGCTATACCTCCTACAAACTTGGACGCTGAATCTGATGAAGACCAGCCTCCACCAGTTCCCATGGACCAAGGTAACCTCAACGTTTTGCAACATCCATGCGAGATTTACCAGGATTTTTCTAAACTATTCTTCTAAACTTAAGTTTCAATTACAGGCGAAGACAACAGTCCCACTTCACAAGGCAGCGCCTTCACTGGTTGTACTCCTGGCCTTCGCCGTCGTCGCCAAGGAACAGAAAAGTACGCTACAGATTCTGCCCAGTTGGGACTTCGATTCCAGCGTCGTAGAAGGCACAATGCTGGCAACTATGAAGGCCCTGAAGCCGGTGCTAATGGTTGTGCTCCTTTGGACCCTCCTGCTGGTGCTTCAGAGTAAGACATCCAGCATTTATCTTTGGACTTGATGATTGCATAGCAGCTAATGGTTTTGATTCCTATTCCAGCGATGAAGAAAACCAGCGAGGAGTTCCTACCTGCTTAATCGGAGATCGGCCTTCTGGCAATAATGCAACGGAAGATACAAGTTCTGATGATAATGAGTCTCCTCCTCCTCCTATTCCGCCTCCTGGTGACCCACCTCAACCTGAGTTGCCATCGAGGTCAGCTTCCTTGTTTCGTTTTATTTTCCCCAAATGAGTCCTTGCTTATTGCTTGTTTTTGTATATACCTTTTACAGGTTAAGACGTTACGTCAACCCTGACCGAAAATGAACATCTTGCCTGAGATTACCATTTCGGCGTTGTCTCTAGTCTCCTTTTGTATTCACATTGACGTTAACGCTATACACGTGGTCCATATCGACCTCGTTCCTCCCCAGCAAATAACCTCTCGTTACTCACTTAGTTTGTAACCCTTTTTATGGACTTGTGTCGTCTTCCGACGTCCGTGTTCCCTCAAGCATTTATGTTCACAAAGCGCTTCACCTTCTTTACTTTCGGGACCTGGTTCCAATATCTAAGCCTTTTGTCTACAATACACGTTATTCATATACTGTAAGATTATAGCTATTAGTCGCGTTGTTGTTTCGGACTGAGCAAGTGTTTGTTGAACGTTATAGTAAACTGTAAGTGCGCCATGCAATATCCTATTATAAAACTTTTCGAATGATATGATATTGAATGGAAAATATGGGAAGTACGTTATACCTTAATCTTTAAGCTTGTACTCGTCTTTAGCAAGTTAATTTATATTTTCTCTTTTGTACTATCTTCAAAATACGTAGGCTATATACTAGGCTTTGACCATTCGGATTTTGGTTGGTTTTTGAAACAGCACTGGTGGCCCGAAAATTGCTACTGTTTATCAAGTGTTAGCCTTGCTCACAATCAAACTTAATGGCACATAATTCACCAGATGCAAAACATGCAATGCTGTAAATGTTCTCCCTCTCAAGTAACAACTTTAAGTTTAGTCTTTGAAAATATGTACGCTAATGCCCGGTCCGAGGGCCAAGAAACCTTTGAATCTTATGGCGTCGTTACTGAAAACACGTCTTCTCTAGTCATTTAAGTGAAGTATTTTCACTACCTGGGATAGACGATACTCTTATAACCTTTCCAAAGGTCTGATCGGATGGCATAATAAGTAGCCTTGAATTGCAAATAATGTGTACTTCTAGTCATAAGATGAAAGTCGCGAGGCTACTTCTTTTGTCAAAAATAAATCCATTTTAGAAACAACTCTTCCGCTTATATTTAATAGTAACATGCTATTTCCGAAAATCTGATTATGTAGGACAGGCAACATATCGAATATAATCTCATATCGCTTACTTAATACTGCATTAACATTTTTTGCGCTCGTTTAGGTATTTAGAATGACTATTACTTCAAATGACTACTGCCATCCAAAACTGGTGGACTGGCAAGGATAATTTCGCTTTTCAAGGCATCCCAAAAATACTTATTGCTCCTTTCGGCTACATCTGCCCGTTCAAACATGCGTACGGGTTACATAAGAAACTATCATTTACAGAGGCCTGCATAAAGTAGTACAGAATATCTCCTAACAATGCGTTAATTAAATACTCTCGAACCCGACAAAGCAAAAAAGATACAAATCAATCCGCCAAAACTTGCATTGTAAAATCAACGTAGATAAATTGAAACTAAATTATTCCGTCGAGAGGAACTTATTAGCCTTGATTAGCACTACTATTAACGGGTTGCATGGGCCGAGGTCGTGGAGGTAGCTGTGGAGGTATATTGGATGCATTGTGCGTTGACGCAGGTGGACGAGGTGGGACACGAAGAGGACTTCCAGGACTTATCCCATTGGTTGCTTCGAAGACGAAGGCTGTATTGTAATGTTCCGCACTACAATGGCCAACATGCCCTGCAATCAAAAACATTCTCTCGTTGTTATCTACGGCGAAAAATATCGAAGAATACAGGGTAGCTGTTTTCGCTAGTTACCGTTTGGTGACGGATGTGACGACGGCGTCTGAGGTCCACTCGCATTCAGTCTTTCAGGAGAAGTCACAGCGGAATGAAGGAAAGCACGACAGTGAGACGACGGCAACCCGGATGTGGTTGGTGTTTCGGCGTTTGAACTTCTTCTAGGCAAGGGGGGATTTGGTGTCCGTGGAGACGCTTTTCGTGGTGGAAGAGGTGGTGGTGGACTTAGAGGCTGCATACATAGTAAAATCACCCGTTGAACTATTATACGTTTACTGTTAACATAACTGACTGAGTAATTTGTACTTACCCTGGGAGACGAATCCCCTGATGGAGGTTCGACACGCCGTCTTGGCGGAAGTGGTGGCGCTAGTGGCTTAGGCGAATGCGGTGACATTGGATCTGTGAGGTGGCATAAGTTTGTTAGATCTTAGAATAAGAAAATACGTCAGCACAAAATCTAGACAAGGTTAACTTACAGCAGCTGCCTATTAGAACAGGCACGAAGATTGAATGATCGCTGTTACCCGGTAAAGTCGGAGAGGTAGCTGAATGTATGGATGAAGGTGTCTTGGGTGTATTTGGCACTGTGTCGGAACCACCATCATCGTCGAATGCCATTTTCTGAATTGATGACTGCAGTGACATCAACGACCCAGAGCTGAAAGCATTTAAAGGTCCAGGGTACGATTTTCCGGGAAGGTTCTTTGGTTTGGTTCCAGGAGACTTGAGGTTCAAATCTGGCCATCTCTTGGACTGGAACGAGATATTATCGGTATAGAAAACACAACGCGGATGAAATGAATATAAAATGGTGCTTACGAAACGAGGAAGCGGCGTCTTTGGAAGCGTCTTTGATTGTCGAGGTTCAATCTCTAATGACCGTTCGAACAGATAGTCGGAAATTTCCGATTCTGTCATGTCACTCCCGAAAGGTTGCAACTTTTCGATGAACTCCTGGATTGCAGGCTCGGGATCCAAACAGTAGTAAGAGTATTGGAACTGCCTAATTTCGCTGGTTATTTCAGCTACTTTTCTCCGTTTGCTGAAGTTGATCAAGTCTGTCGAGTTCGTGAGGAAGTCCTTGTTTCCTTCTTCAATATGAAGTATGTTAGTCAGGTACATTCCTGGAATCAAATGTGTTAGGTTACTCAATTTTCTCATAGCACTATTCTTTTCAAGTGGACACTAGATTTACCGAAAAATGGCACGCAAGGAGGATTGACTGAGCGCAAGCGTTCTTGATACTTTCTGTAATGGTCCTTTCCTAGTTCTTCGGCTTCCTTCATACGATCCGTGAGACGTTCGGAAATTCGCTGTTGGCATTTTCACACGTTATTAAACGGATTCAAATTGACACTAGTTTTTGTATTACAACCAGGCTTACCGCAAACGAGTGTTGAAGCCTGTGTACTGAGGCAGAACCCATGGCACTACTTACGGCCAAAACGCCGTTGAAGTTATTCAGCTCTTGGAAGACAACCATGATTTCCAAAATGCGGGATATGACGGCAACACGTTCTTCAAGATTCTTAGTGTCCACAATCATTCGTTCAAACCAACGTGTAACCTAGACACAAATACTTTTTAAGAAACATCAATTTAGAACAACGTCATAAGTGGAAACATTCTGTTACCTTTGTCGTGTGTTTGATCATTTTCAGTAGATTGGGTGAAGTTTTTTCTTTGTTTCTCTTCGTCCAACCGCATCCTACTAGCTCAGATGGTTTCACAACACGATACAGGTCAAATTCTATCAAAGTCAGCTGCCTTGCAAGTTCTATTGGATGGAGCTAAAAGTTATAGAAGAAAAAAACAAACGCTTGAAAAGTTGAGCAATGTGGTGATGTCTTGTACGCGTATTTAAGCTAACCGTCATTAAGTTCCAATCTTGCGGGTCACACTTGATGTGCCACTCAATGGGTGGTGGAGATCTAACAGCATTAAACGTCCTTTCGAAGTCAGAGTTAACATTCTCGGCCTGCAAAAAGTGCAATCAGAAATCAAAACTAGTGGCCAATACAGTTTAGACTATTCAAAGTGATTCTAGAGTTTAACTTACGGCTTTCCGCAACAACCGCCGGACAGACTCGACAATAGACTTCGTGTTGGTTTCATCTGTGCAATCCAAGAATTCTTCTAAGCTCACTTGCAACGTTGGATCTCGTTCAAAATCGTAGTAATGATGCTGAACCCACTGCTTAATGACGTTCAACGTTCTGCAAGAACAAAAACAAGAATCAGCCAACAATTCCTCCATTTTAAAAATTTTGAGTTTATCTACTACTCGGTTGTGAGGAGTGAGAATTTCTGTACCTTAATTTTACAGGCCTAGCGTACTCCTTCCGAAACCTTTTCAACATAGTGCGTTCCAGCATTTCGTCGAAGTAGCCACCGCCAAACTCAGGATCCGGAATGTTGTAACGTTCGATCAGCAACTCCAAAAATTCCTGTGACGCACTCCCCAGATTAATCAATTGTAAACTGTGGCAGATTTCATTTAATATTTTCTAGTGTACTGACCTGAGGCGAACAGAAGCTTCGGTACGTCGTCAAGAACGTGTCAATAAATTTTGGATCCACATACTGATGAAATGTGACACGTTCAACAAGTTTCAGCAACGTACCACCCTTTAAAAAATATATCAAGTTAGCTGATTGTCCAAAAACAAAATGAAATGTCCATACATAATACCGATTACTTACTTTTATAATAGTACTGTTGTTATTGTCTTTGTCGAAAACAATATTACTCTCTGAATCTGGTTCCGCAAAGCGATACTTCTCGACTGAAGGCAATTTTAAAGGATGCTTCTTGGCGTCATCAGAAAGAATACGGTCCAAAATGCGGTCTAACATACTGCAAATAGACAAAATATTACTTTTACGTTCATTAACGATCATTACAGCATTGTACAGAAAACAAACCTTTTAGTAGTCAACATGACTAGAAGCGACATCCAGTAAGACTTCTCATCATAATTTCGGCAACTGTATACAATGGGCGGCTGGTCTTTCACAACAACTTCGAAAAGGTTTCTGAATTCTGCAAGAATTCAAAAAACGCTAAGATCAAGCCTTCGACGAAACATGTTATTGTAATACACGGAAAAAGCAGTACCTTCAGTATCTTCCTTGTCCCTAACTTCAACTTTCGACAAGAAGAACACTTCCTTAAGTTTGTGTTTGTGCTCATACTGTGTGTTGCCTGGAACTGGAACTACAGAACCTCTACGGTATTTGCAGGAAAACATGCAGCCATCAAACAGATAAACATGACGTTCCGATAGCCTCTTGTTAGAAGATATCTTTTGAAGCTCTCCGTCTGTAATAGAACATCATAATTGCAGTTCAATGTGAAAATTGGTCAAATCATAGCACGAGGGGTCTTACCATAATAAAATTCATTGAAATACGTTTGCCTAAAGGAGTCTCCTACACCCTCGATTTGGCTTTTCAGGTCCTTCAATTTTTGCATTGCAATTTGTTTACTGGCTTTTCCCGATGTCCTTGTTGATAAGTCACTGAAACGACAGAACTAGTTGAACTATTCCATGTCCGGGATTTTCTATCAAGTTTACGTAACATGTACTTACCAGGATGGCCGCTTAGGTACATTGGGGAGAAACTCTTCCATGATAGACTTCAAGCGTGTCAGAATACTGTCTGCTTGCCTCAGATCGCTTCTGTCCTTTTCACCAAGAGACAGATCGGTCAACACCTACAGAAGAAAACATCAATGTTATCACCACATTAAACAAAACCTGGGTAAGCTCAGAACCACAGCGTACCTTTATGTAGTCAAAGTAGAGCATGCAATGGAAAAATGGCTCCAGTAACAACTTTGGAAAATAAAACTTAACGGCTTCGACAAGACCATGACCAGCAGTGGACATTGTCGTTTCAACGCCGGGTCTGCTCAACAGATCCGACAGTCCTTGTCTACAGGTTTCATTGTATGCTTCCGCATAACGATGATATACGTCGAACTCCAAGTTCTGCAAAAAGTTATAATCTCGTCAAAACATCTACATGTAGTTGCATACCCAAAAAAGCGTGCCGGTTTCTTACCTCCGCGAGATCAAGGAAACAGACTCCAATCGCAGGCTCATGATTCGAATCAGTAGTTTCCATATTATCTTCAACGGTGCTGATTAAGGTTATTGTCAGGTCAATTATATCCTGGACAGCAGTGAAAACGCTCTCCAAGTTCTGCAAAATCAGGACATAAGGCTTAGAACAGATTTTCTTGTTATTGCGTATTCACGCTGTAACCTCTTTACCTCATTTTCCATTTCAAGGTTATTGGCCAATTCGTCTCTGAAAACTTTGATGAGCATTTGTAAATCTCTAAGGTACTGCCTTTCAGATTGAAGAAAGTCCTCCGCAACCTAAAATGAACAGAACATTCTAAGTACTCCTTCCAAAAATTAACTGAATGACCCGTCTTAACTTACCTCGTTGTACGTTAAAGTCGTAATTGTGCTATTAAGCCCTTGGTCATCGCCACTTGTCGCAGTTTGTGCGTTTCCCAGTTTGAACAGCTCACACAAGACTTTATCACAGCACATTGCTGCTTTGATATCTTGGCTTGAAAACTCGACATGGCGGCAGCGTATGACGTAGTTACCCACAAGCTGAAATAAGACGAAAATATCTGTCAATACCTGTTTAGTATCTTATTCGCATGCCACAACAAAACTTACTTGGAAGATGTCCGAAGCAATATACTCTAGCACCGCAGCGATATACAGGGTAACATTCTTGTCAAGTACATGATGTTGGAAGACATCCTTGTGCAACAAAGAATGGATTTTATCGACGGAAAACGCCAAATCAGCCTTCTTTTTCCCTTGCTTGATGGCACTTGTAGCTTCATCGATAACCCATTTATCGATCGGCGGTGGAAACAACCTCAAAATGCGCTCTTGGACATCTTGAACGGAATGCGGATAACTTCGGCTGCAGATCATGCCCAGTAACTGCAGTATCAGCCGTTCCATATATTCGAAGGCATCCTCCCTTGCTTGGACCGCGTAACCTCGTTTCTGCGACAACTGTAAAAAGATACCATTGTCAACAAAGGTTTCCTGTTGAACTCTTAATATCAAAACTTTCATAACCTTCTGTAGCCCAGTAATGAAGACTCCTCGCCATTTCGCTTCGTTTTCCCTGCCGAGAAAGTCGTACTGCACCAGGTCAGCGGTAGAACTCGCAGGAAACATGTTCACGTTATTTGTCTTGGTTCGCCAGCAGAAGCAACATTTCTACTCCCTTCTTCTTAACAACGGTCTTGATCGAATCCTCTCAAAAATGCTTTCAAAGCCCCATTTATTGTCACACAAGCCTTTATCCTGTAGATTTGTCCAGCACCAAAGGCAGTTTCGAAAATTCGTTCGTTCGGTCCTTCGTATCTTGCACAAAAATCACAGTCACACACAAATCTTTATCTACATTTTCAACGCCGAGTCCAGTTCTTCTTCTTGAGCTCACACTTGTTGTATTGTCACAATTTAAGCTTCATTCTCGTTGCAGCAGTAACACCTGTCAAGATTACAGAATAAAAGTTACTTCAACCCCAAAAGCAATAGTTTTAAAACTATAATATGCATGTAATCGTATTTACTTGTTCTGAACGCTGCTGCTCCATTCGCCGCTTCGGGATCTCGAAAGCAACTGACTCAGACAGGCCGAATCCACATCGAATCTGGAACAAACAATTAGTCATCGTCATGATATCTGGCCGTTCATCGTATTTAAACGACAACATTCCATTATCTCTCTTTTTCATGTTACATGCAATGCCCACCAACTACCAACTAATCAAAACAATCTCAACCTCTACTCGCTAACTGTACCCTTGTCAATATTCGCAAAAACAAACTCGAACCAATGTAAACAAGGTTATCATCACCACTTTTCGCCAACATCTTCCTCACTAAATCTAGACTGTTTAGTGGCGAATAACAAACCTGACCTCAATACACAGTCAACTAAAGGTCAAATGTTTCAAACTTACTAAATTCCAACTATGATTCCAAGTCTCAAGTTTATCAACAACTTTTGCAGGCAACAACGAAATTTTTCGCAAACTTGGATACCGTCGACGTGAAATAACGATGTAAATAAAATTTATTTTCTGCCAAACTTTTCGCTGGAGTCGTACGCCAACAACGTGTTGTCAAATCCAACGAAACGGTTGCCGTCTGGCCCCACGTTAAACGAAATGTAAACAAACCTTCACAGAGTGGGCAGACGTTTCTCTGTTGACATCAACGGTTGCCCAGCCCCAAAATCCAAGAAGCTCCTCTCCTTCATTGCTGGTTCAAGGCTATTTGGCCTTTGAAGGAGCTGGAAGAGCTCCGCCTTTGGGAGGAGCTTGGTGCTTGAGTTTCTCCTTTTGGTTTTCGCACCTCTGTGCTTGAAGGAGGGCAAAGAGGAAAGGTGCAACTGCGGGAAAACTATGACTACTGTACTTGCATACGGTTCGGATAGGAGATATACTGCTGGATATGTATGCATTATAGTGAGCTGGACCACATGACACAGTACGACGGTTATAAAGAAGCTCTGTGTATTCTCCGGTTTTGGCTCGTATTATTCTTTGTTTTGGATTTTCCAGGTCCAGAAAGTTTGAAATCATCTGGAAATTGCGTGTATTTTTGATTAATTAACAGGTAAATTAATTAATTTGAAATTAACTCATAGCGTAATAAGTAAAAGAGATCAAGTTTTTGGTGTTGGTTCAGCTGAAACAAAGTCACGTGCTGTAAAACAACAACAAAAACGGTACGGTGATCCTTGAAGAGTGATGATTAACTTTCGGAGAATATGTATTAATTGGTGTGTAATAAATGTTTGGATTGTAATTGTTATTGTTTGGGTTGCAGAAAATTTACCTGGAAATTATGGCCTTCGTCAAGTTGAAATGAACCAAGCGACGACAATGCTTTAGTGAATTACGTTAGGAACAACGAGATCTACACAAAGTGTCTTCTGAAACAGAACGGTCGGTCTAGAGAGGGCAAAATGGACTTGGATGTTACGATAACGCCAGTTTTGGGTGGTCATCACCATCATCATCAAGGGAACCTGCCACCGGATGTGGAAATTGATTCGTTACCTGTGGTCCATGTGGATGACGATGTGGATTTGAGTGACGCTTTACTGGAGAACCACGATGACGTCGGAGCTTACGGTGACGATCCTTTGGCGGGATTCGGGCCTGGATTGTTGATGGATGGGACTGGTGGTGAAGACGATGATGAAGAAGATGATTGTGAAGACGAGGATGACGATGGTGGACTGACCAATGCTCACCAGATTCTGGGAGAGAACCATCATCGATTCGGAGGAAATTACGCTAGTAATATTGGAGGCTTCGGGACCGTTGTTCGGAATATGCATCATCATCAGAATAATGGGACGGCGATGATGAAGCGGGGCGGTGTTCGAAAAGACATGGGTCATCATCATAACAACCATCAGATGGATGGCATGAGTTCGTATGGGATTGGGCCGAGCCACAGTCAAACGGCGGGGAACAATAATAAAGTGAAGCGCTGGGAGCCGAAACAAGTCCAGATTCGAACGCTTGAAGGAGAGTTTTCTGTGACTATGTGGGCTAGTGGAGCTGATGAAGGTAAGATTGTGAATAGATGTATTTGAGATACAGGTGATGAAAAGTGAAAGAAATTCAACTAATGCTCATATTTGTTTATATCTTTACAGATCCCGTGACCCAAATCAAGAATGAGCTTTCAGACGAAATAGCTATAGAAGAAGTTACTGGGACTGATCACGATGCTGACTTCAACGAGTACATGACTGGTACTGGTGGTAGGAAGATTCCCGCTCAGGGATTACCTGGACTTGACTTATCCGATCCAAAGCAACTGGCTGAATTTGCGAGACTTAAACCCAAAAAGAATTCGGAGGAAGCGGCAAGGACTATTGCTTGTCCTCATAAGGTATGGTGTTTTACAGCTTTGAATAGAAGGTGAAAGTTGTGATTTTGAGGTTACTTTATGTATTGTTTTCTGTTTCATAGGGTTGCACAAAAATGTTCCGTGACAACTCGGCAATGCGCAAGCACCTGCATACTCATGGTCCAAGAGTTCACGTATGTGCCGAATGTGGAAAAGCCTTTGTTGAGAGTTCGAAACTGAAAAGACATCAACTTGTCCATACGGGAGAAAAGCCCTTCCAGGTACTTTCAGAATCTGTAAACTTCATGAGCATTAGTTGATGAGGGATTTTGATCTAATTCAATGTTTGTTTACTATTTCCAGTGCACATTTGAAGGTTGTGGGAAACGCTTTTCGCTCGATTTCAACCTGAGAACGCATGTACGGATCCACACTGGAGATCGCCCTTATGTCTGCCCTTTTGACGGGTGTAACAAGAAGTTCGCTCAATCCACCAATTTAAAATCTCACATTCTAACACACGCTAAAGCTAAGTAAGTGACCGACAAAGACACCTGTTTTATTAGTTTGACACAAACGACACGATTTTGCCTTACGTGACAGTCCACGAATACTGTCTCTCTCTGTCAGTTCAAGTCTTAAAGTTGAGTTTCATTTTGTAGGTCTCGCAATAATTTTATGCGACAAATGCAAACTAACGATGATGTGATGAGCAACGATGAGCCGCAGTATGTTCAAGTCGAAGTTGGAGCGGATGATCAGCAATTCATTGTATACACGGACTGAAGTATTTTGTCGTAATTGTAAAATTTGCTGTAGTAGCTGTTTTTTGACCAACGCTAGAACGTAGTGTCTTATTGACCTTCTTCACAAATGTATCTTTTGACAAGTAATAGCTAAGGACGTAGAGTTAGTTCATGTACACACAGGTACACACATCCACCCATGTGTTTTTTCTCAGTATCTTGTGAATTGTGTTGTTACTTACCACTAATAGTCATGTAAGTAAACTGAACAACGATTCATTGTAGAAATTATATTATGATCATGTGCTCCGGGATGTACTGTTGATACCTTGATGAAAATTGAGCACACTTGCTCTTTTAACACTGTTAAAAGAATATAAAAGAGAGAAATGTATTTGAGGAAAGAAAGAAGAACAAGAGTCTATGTACTAATATATACATTTTATAACCCGTTGCTCCAACTTGCAAGCCTTGTGATGCAGTTGGAAAGTCAAATATATCTTATCTAAGTAAACGAAAAGTTACAATGTCGTGTCATGTAGGATAAGCTTCATCAACTTTGCCTGCTTTTGCCAAAAACGAAACTTAAAACTATAGGTAGTTCATGCAGTAGGAAAAGCGTCAAACGATTCAATCATGACTTTTAGAGGTCAAGCCTTACTGTTATATAATGCTATGCGATAATGATGTACAATTTTAATCAGCGTTTTGCTTTTTATCAGGTGTAATCCATTCGTGCTACTTTCTTCGCCCACTCGAAGCTCGTGCGCTTTTGGATGATTGATTACCGGAATCATAGTCCACCATTGTTCAAAGTTGAGTTATATAATTTGTTAAAAAGCTAGTTATATAACTTGTTTTTGTCGGCATTGTAGATTACGAATGTTTTCAGGATGATGATGGCCGATGATCGACAGGTGAAACGAGGGAATCCACGAGTATATAAACGAGACATTGAACAGCCAACTTCATTCAGCCAGAAACTCTCGGATCAGCTCAAGCAAACAGGTGTGGACTTTCTCCAGAAATCTTGACAAGCAGCGGAAGTAACAATGGCAGCGAAAAGCATCTTGGGAGTCTGCGCTCTAGTGGGCGTCTTGGCCTTAGCGTCCTTCGCTCAAGGTAGCGTGTTCAACCGAGCTGAAGAGTGCCCGAATCGGGCTGTCGTGTCACCGTTCAACCTGCCACAGGTAAGTAACAACAACAAGTAGATTCAAAATCCAGCATGTTTCGAGCAAAACTATATAAGCAATGCTTTGTTGTTTCAGTACTTGGGAGTTTGGTACGAGATCGAAAAGTATCCAACGGTCTTTGAAAGCGGCGGCAAGTGCATCAGAGCCGAATACACTGACAACCAAAACGGAACCGTTGGCGTCCGAAACAGTCGAATCATGGAAGAGTGAGTGACATATTTTTGATCAATTTAAGATTTTGAAATCATTGAAATCATGTTTGATTGTTGCTACAGAACTGGAGAATACCTGGAACTTGTCGGCCGGGCACGACTTGCCGGAGACGCTTCTGAAGCCAAACTTGCGGTCATTTTCCCAACACTTCCATGTACGTTTTCCACCTGCTGTATGCATAAAAGCCTTCAGTCTAAACTCTAATCACATTTTGCTGTGTACTTCTACAGTCGCTTCTGAATCGCCTTACTGGGTCCTGGCAACCAACTATGACCAGTACGCCATTGTTTGGAGCTGTACTGATGCCGCTGTTGGTCAAAGAGGTAAGAAGAACCTTGATCAAAATCTGGATGA